>PVKC010005998.1:0-24643 GCA_004027635.1 Crocidura indochinensis | reverse complement strand
CAGCCAGAATAAAGTGGAACTTGCTTGCAATTGCTGAGCACGTGACTTTTTCACTATTCTGCGCTGGGCAATTGGGTGGAGTGGGTCGTCCAGACTCTACATATCGGAGGTTTTGTGCTTGCCTTGAATGTGGCCAATACAGGTTTCATCCCCTGTTACCATATTGTACCCTGAACCTATAAGGAGTGATTCCTGAGTGGTGCCAAGACTAATCCCTGAGGCTCGGGAGATAGCATGGAGGTAAGGCGTTTGCCTTTCATGCAAAAGGTCATCGGTTCGAATCCCAGTGCCCCATATGGTCCCCCGTGCTTGCCAGGAGCAATTTCTGAGCATGGAGCCAGGAATAACCCCTGAGCACTGCCGGGTGTGACCCAAAAACCAAAAAAAAAGAGTAATCCCTAAACCCAGCCAGGTATTATTACCCAGAATAAATTTAAAAAAATGTAAAGCCAGCTAATTGGAATTTGAACCTTGTAAGACTGACAAATAAGCCCACATACTTCACTACTATGTCTTCAGAGTGAATTAGAGAAAACGAATCTATAATATACACATAAAATATATCATACAAAAATGGAAAATTAAGGCAGAGTACATTTAAGAGGCTAATGTAGTCACAAAATTTATTGTGATGAGTTAAATAGAGAAGCACAACTGGCTAAGAAAATATAGAAAGAAAGTTTTTATTACACTTAAATTTTGTTGACCATATTTGAAACCAACATTATTGTGCCTTCTAAATATAGTTTAGAGATACCTAAGTAAAATATAAAACAAAATGGCAAGATGTGAGATTAAAATAATTAAGATAATTAAAAGATTAAATGTTGAGGCCAGGCGGTGGCGCTGGAGGTAAGGTGCCTACGCTAACCTAGGACAGACCTCGGTTCGATCCCCCAGGAGCGATGCCTGCCAGGAGCGACTTCTGAGTGAATAGCCAGGAGTAACCCCTGAGCGTCACCGGGTGTGGCCCAAAAACCAAAAAAAAAAAAAAAAGATTAAATGTTATGTCGTGTCTAATTTATAAAATGCAAAAAAGTTTAACGTTATAAATTTAAGAGAATTTTGTCACAAAACTTTTATTTAAGCTAAAAAAATTGAATTTCAGAAAGTAAAAGATGCTTTTACATCTTTTTGCTGACGATGAAATAGAGAGAAGCCAACTATTATATTCCCAAATCATTTTCAGTATTATCAAATACTTTCTAGTTCTGTTGCTAATTAATTTTGTAAACTAATTATCAAATAGTCTTAGAAACCAAAATGACAGTATTGAGAATGTCACTACAAGTGAATTCAGCCTTGATTTTATCACAATTTTCCTATAATGATAGGAAACAACTAGGATGCTGCTACTTCTTTCTTTGTAATTTATCCTCTCCTTCTTGGGCATTTTAAGTTTGTTTTGATTTAATTTTCTTATTTAAATTTTCTTTTATTTGGGGGGAGTTCTTGGGATAGAACTCATTAAGCCACATAAATAAATAAATTATAGGCCTGATCCCATATTCTAAGTCGTTTTGTTCACACATATCCCAGAGATGCTATGATTAAACTACAAAGATAAAATTAACTAATTTTAACTGGAAACATATATTTTGTCCACAGTATTTCAGGATTGATCCTAGTTATAAGATATCAGCATTGTCTAATGAATAAAAATATGTGAAAATACACAATTAAAGTACTGATACTTTCATTTATTTCATTATTTAGGGTAGTATTTACTGAGTCATCACTGTGTGCCAAGCACTAAGTTAAATCATAAACAAAACAGGCATAACAAAAACAATATAAACATAGACAAAAACCTCACTGCTGGTTAAATCATCATGAAATAAATATAAACTTGCAACCCGGCCAAGTTATCAAAAATAAAGAGTAAATAAAGAAATTACTTAAAAAACAAGAGAAAAAGAAAAGGGCTCAGTGCCACAAATTCAAAAGAGGATCTCAAAGACAAGAAAGTGAAGAAAAATGTGAGCTATTTTTAGAAAATGGATATGCATATGCATGCACTAGAGTGTACCTTAATATAAACCATTTTTAGCAATTTATTGATTAATTGATTAGTTTAGGGGCCACACTCGGCAATACTCAGGGGTTACTCCTAACTCTGTGCTCAGAAATCGCTCCTAGCAAATTTGAGGAACCATATGGGATTCCATGAAACAAACTGGGTCTGTCCCAGGTCTGCTGAATGCAAGGCAAATGCCTTACTGCTATGTTATCTCTCCAGCCCCACAACCCTTAATTGCTTAATGAATGTGAACAATGACACAGGAAAAATGAGAGAATAGAGGGAAAAGCTCAAAAAGAAGAAAAAATAAGTTAAAATCCAAGATATGCACATCACTTACTGGAGATATTACTGGAGAGCCTTCATGTAGATATGCTGATATAAAATTATTACTGTCGGCCATGTTTTTCTTTTGCTTAGTTTACTAACACTTTTCATGACTTTTCAAAATCATTTTTATAGAAATAAATTATGTATCTGTTAAAATACTCCAAAAAAAGGGTTACAACAGTTTGGAAATACTGCCTACATAATTTTCACTGAATCAAATATTTTAAATCATTTCTGCCCTCAAAAACATGCAATTTTGTCTTCAATAAAAGAAATTTAATACTAAGTAGTAACTATTTGAAACCTAGGGAATTAATAATTGAATCTAACCTTAGCACCAAAAGCAAGGTTGGTAGGACAAACATTAAACCAACTTCCACTAATCACAGTTGAGCCCCAGGGCAGACTGTCTAATTGAATTATACCCTGAAGACAATAAATACTCCCAAAATGTTGCTAAAGGGAATGCAGGAAGAACAAGATTCATCCACTCATTCACTCAATAAACTTTTAATAGCTGTCTATCATGTGACAGACAAGACTCAGAAACAAAAAGTTATTTTTGAAAGTAAAAAAGGCAACTCTGAAAATATTCTCTATTTTGCCCTCTTACTAAACCAGGCTAACCTTTTCTTCTCTCTCCTACCCAGAATTTCCTCCTCCTCCATATCCATATGCACATTATCCTTAATTAGTAAGATTGTCCTTTATTTTTCAGTGTGAAGAAGTGTAAAACTTAAAATAAAGACCATGCAACTGAGAACAAACAGCCTGCATACTTAAGAACTGCTATAGTAAGAAAGTCAGTCACCCCCACTTGAGTTTGGCAGAGAATCAAAGGCAGGCAGAGAAATAGGAAAGTTCTGCAGTGCAAAAAAGGGAATATTTTAGTAAGGCTGTGATTGTGCCTGCAAACTGTTAGCATAGGAAAGAAGAGGTAGACTAACTTAAAGGGAGGCATATTATGTAAATGATTGGGGGGAATATATTAGTCTTTCTCTGATTTGTTCTAACTTGCCAAAATGTAACAAGGCAGGGACAAAAATTAGTGAAACTGCAGCCATTCATCACTCCCTACAAATACTGCAGAAGTTGTGGTTTGGTTTGACTTCCTGATTTTTAAAATAATTTCTTTACTTAAGCACCACAGTTACAAACATGCTCTAATTGGGTTTCAGCCAGAAAATGCAAGCACTCCTTCACCAATGCAAATTTCCCCACCATCAATGACCCCCATTTTCCTCCTTCCCATGACCTGTGAATGTTTCAGACAAACATTGTATTTCTCTATTTATCCTAGTCATGGTAGTGGTTAGTGTAGTTATTTCTCTAATTGCACTTAACATTCTATGTGGTAAGATTAGTATCATGGGCTCTATTTCACAAAACAAGAAGATATGGAAGAAAAGAATAAACTCTTGAACTCCTAAAAACTCCCAAGTTTGAACTCCCAAGATGATCTAGCATATTTGAACAGACCCATCACAACAGAGGAAATTAAAATGGTGATAAGAAGTCTTCCCCCAAACAAAAGCCCATGCCCATATGAATCCACTAATGAATTCTTTCAAACATTCCAACAGGACCTACTGCCCATACTCTTCAGACTCTTCCAGGAAAACGAAGAAACACTTGTAGTTGTAGTGTGGTATTTTGTATGTCACGCGATGACATTCCGTAACTAGAGGAGTGCAAGGCTGCAGAGCAGAACAGCTGCATCCACAGATTCTTTGTCTTGGATTCTGTCCCTTCACCTGATTCCCAGTCCCAAAGCTGCAGCTTCTTCCCCCCCACCACCTCTGCCCTTGCTGGGTAGTCATCTGTTAATATGAGTCAGAGTTCTATTATCATATGTGACCTGACCATTTATATAACGAGTTTCTCAGATTCGTTCGTTGGTCGATTTCTCAATTATGAGAGGTTGACTAATTAATTCTTCATTAATTGTTTCCACAAGCAAGTGTTTGGTGACGTCTTCTTGATTTTTGTATTTGCGTCATCATAGTGATCATATCCAAGAGAACAGCTGCAAGAAAGCATCACAGACTCTGGATGGAAATAAAACAGGTGAGTACTATGACAAAACAAGGACAATTAATAATTTCTATAAAACACTTTAGAGCTAGAACTTTCAATTTCCCAATGGAAACAGAAAAGAAAATTCTTATATAGATTATGAGAATTAACTTCAGAAAGTCAAATAGCTTTTTCCTTAAGGCAATTATAGTCTGCTCCATCCTGTCTGTCTCATTATCTTAAGCACAGCAAGAAGTATTAGCAATGGCACAAACTCAACCACAATTAGACCAAAACAAGAGATCCAGAGAATGAGCATGGTAAAAGTTAAGACTGACTTATATTCCAATTCAGAAAAAAAGGTTAAATCATTAAAGATCTGTGTAATATTGATTTTTATACTGGTATGGCTTATTATTTATTTAAACCAAATTTCAGTAATTCCTTCTGAGGGAATTACTACCTGAAAAATGAAGGGTGTCTTCTTTTGAGACAGTATTTCTAGCTTTGGTAATTAATAGGCGAATGATATATATTTAAATATTATTTCTATGATATGATAAGATAAAAGGAATTAATATGAGTAAAAAGGATCAGATGGACTGGAGAAATAGTAAAATGCGTAAGATGCTTATCTTACATGCAGTCCACCTGGGTTCAGTACTCAGTATCCCATATGATGCCTGAGCACATCAAGAGTATTTCCTGATCATCACCAGATATGACCCCAAAACCAAAAAAAAAAAAGAAACCCACAGATATTCTGAATAAAAAGAATATAATATACAATGGAGTCATGTAGAGTTTATTGGGGGGGGGTCTTCACATAGTATTGGAACCAAGACTTTTAACTGTATAGATTAAGTGTGGGTCTATATTAGTATTTTTCAGGTTATGTTTGCTTCTTCATTCTTTAAACTGTTGATTCAAATATAGGGCTACATAAGGTCTGGTCAATATATTGTAATAACTAGTACTCGTGAAGGAAAACAAGTACACTAATAAACTCACCAGTTAACTTATGTAAGTAGAATTATTTATGTAAGTTTAAATACCATTATATATTATTGTCTATATGTTGTTTAATGAAACAATTTCTCAAATATTTTAGCATAAAAATCTGTAATTGACAGTCAACATGACTGAGTACAACAATTATTGTTTATGATAAACTTAAAATGATGTTAGACTTAGTGGTGTTAGGGAGAAAATAAGGAGAAGGGTAGCCAAAAGAAGTCAAGAGATAATATGAAGCAAAACATAATACAATGCTAAGCAAAGACCTTGATGCACATTTTGGGAGAAAACTTATATTATATAAAATTCTATACTTGTACTAAAATTCTTGGATCAATCCATCTTTAAGAATTTTCAGTTTCTGATTGCCTATTAGAGTTGCTTTCCAAATGTGTGGAATTCTAGTCTGCCTTTTTAGTTGTAAAATGTGGAACGAATAACTTGATAAGGTTATACTGTTATATTTGGTTTTAAAAGAATATATACTTCTTCCAGTAATGGTCAAAAACAATTTTTTCCAAATGATATTTCTTCCAATATTTGGAATCTTACACTGTAAGATTACAGAAAGACTAGTTATTGTAGGAAGAAGTATATACCTGTTCCTAAGAGTGTGGTTATAGTACTTAGTAATATTTTTATATTTGTAATATCTGAAAGTATCATGATAAATTATAGTATTGGCAATAATTCAGTTACCAATTAAAAGAGTTTATGAAAAATTGTGTCTTAGAGGTTATATAACATTTATTGCAATAAATGTTGTAGTAGAGTAATTTTTGCCAAGAGAAATTGAGTTTTAGCAAGTTTCGCCAATTATATTTGGGGGGGACCACACCCAGTGACACTCAGGGGTTACTCCTGGCTATGTGCTCAGAAGTCTCTCCTGGCTTGGGGAACCATATGGGATGCAGGAATCAAACCAAGTTCAGTCCTGGGTCAGCTGAGTGCAAGACAAATGCCCTACCATTGAGCTATCGCTGCAGCCCTTGCCAATTTTAAATAAAGTTTATTTTGGCTTTTTCTATCTTCCCAGAAACTAATGCATTAGCAATGTCTTTTTAAGTAACATATAATGCCTTAGAGAATTTTACTATAAAGTTACCCATAAAGTATTGCCACTTGTATATACACATTGGTGAGTACAAATTATGAACACAAAATCAGAGTTTGTGTTTCTTAACAAGAAAATGCCTTGATGCATTGTGAAAATAGATCTATAATAGCTAAAATACATTCAAATTTTTTAAGAATCAATGAATACTGTCTGTATAGTGGATAAGGTTATCTTAAAGTACTGACAGAATTCTGAGGCTTAAAATTTTAGCATGGTCCTACCTTTACCACTTCCCCTTGATTATATTCTTAACAATTAACATATGATTTTGAAATAAACTCAGTATTTTTTTAAATTTCACCACAAAATCTGATGTAAAATAATATCAACTATTCTGTACCATATTAAGTAGTTTATTGAGAAATTTAGCTATCATTAATTGAAATATCGAGACTTCCAGATAGTCATCCCCATAGCAGTGATTAATTTTTTGAGTAAAGAGTGCTATTAATTCTTTTTTCCTTTTAAAATAATGGGGTCAATTATTGATATTTTGAACTTGGCTCTTAAATTCTTTGAGGTTCTAGCAAAAATCATAAACATGGTTAAGACTTTTTATACATTACATTACTTTCAAGAATCATTTCTTTTTCATAGAATCGAAAAATTTTCAGCTCTTTCTTTGGATATGATCTCTGGTTCCTTTCTCTTCCTTAGCCTGATGTTTACACCTCCAATAGAATATAATATTTCTCATACATTTCTTTCATTTTCTTGTCTTCTCTCTTCTTTTCCATTGTTACAATTTTATCTTAAAATTTTATATTCTTTCTTCTATGAGATTGAATCTCCTTGTCTTACCTCCAGCTTTACTATTAGAAATATTTAGAATCTTCATTCTCTACAGTGAGGAGTACTTAGTCTTTATTCTATTATGATGGGTCATCTCAATTCATTTTTGTTTTCTTTTACAGAGTACATCTTTTTATTTGTTTTTGTTTTGGGGTCGTACCCAGTAGTGCTCAATGTTACTCCTGTCTCGGTGCTCAATAATCAGTCCTGGCAGGGCTTGGAGGAGAGGGGTCCAGGGAAGTACCAGGAATCAACCCAGGTTAGATACATGGCAAATGCATTAATCACCGTTATATTTCTTTGAATTAGAGAATTCTTTTATTTTTATTTTGAAGACCATAATGGTGTAGAGAGTAATAGTGTTGAAAAAAAAATAAATAAAAAAAGAATCAATTACAATGTTGCTGGAGAGTGGGAGCAGTGTTAAATAAAAGGTGAAAAACATCCCAGAGAGAAATTTTAGACTACTTTTTGATTTTTTCCCAACTACTAAGCCTTGTTTGAGCCAAAGGTCTATCTGCAACTACATTGCTTTGTTAATACCTTAATGGGAAGATGGCACTTAATTGCACTCAATCAGACCAACTGCTGTAAGTTAAAAAAAAAAAAAAAAAAAAAACCTCCAGCACTCAGGATTTTAATTTCTTTACTGTTTTCTTTGTCCAAGAGCCTAGTTTCTACCAGCAACACAGATTTTCACTTTTTTTCTGTATGTTAGACTATTGATTCTACAGTCTTGACCATCCACCAGCAGGGTCAGGTCTGCCGATGGTAATGGAGACAGGTACATATTGTCCTACACTGTGATTTTGTTTAGAGTCTGAACAGAAAATGTATAAGAAATACTTTGTTCTGTTCTCTGTGTATCTCCCCCAAACAGAAACACACACAAACACACACACAAAGCCTAAAGATCTCTTCTATGCTATTATCATACATTTGAAGACATATATCTCTCAGAAAAACAAGAATGTGAGTAAATGAGGACTTTTTTCCTGTGAGATGTAGCTGATTTTTGTTTATATTTTAGTGGAGAGGTTTGTTTGCCAGAGTCTCTTCTGCCTTTTCACTAGAAGCTGCCCAAAATGGGCTTTGGATGAAAGAATTATGATTATAAGTTTGGATTTTTCTTTTGCTTCAGGCTTCAAGAAGTATGGGGACATTCATTTAACAATTTGATGTGTCTGCCTGAAATTTGACTGGTTTTTACTCCAATTATTTTTTCTGTTTCAGTGGAATGTCAGATGTGGTGTCAAGATCTTTACTTGTAGTATACATCAAAAGTAAGGCAGATGACAAAGAGATGTATTAAGAGCAGAAGCCACACAATTGCACACATAATTAGAAACAAAGAGTCATCTGCAACTTCAAGAAACAATTCCCTGTAGTGTGCATATCATCTTATAATTCCATTTTCAGAATAAGCCTTTCCTCTAAGTTTGTTATCACAGGGCAGGGAATAGTGTTTTTAATTCAAAGACTAAGTATTATCGATAAAAGCTGCAAGGCAGAAAGTGTTGGTTATTTGTAATACCTACTTCCTATGTGGTCTGTTTATTCCCACGAGTTTAAAGAAAGATCAGATAGATGCATGTAATATAGAAATATAGATCTATATGCAATATAAAGAGATTAGATTCCAAATCCACAAATATTAACCATCTAAATTTGCCTTGAGTTAATTCACCTTGGGTGTCTTAGGCAAGAAACCAGAGATTCTGTTCTTTGACCTTCTGCACTGATCTTAACTGAAGAATTTTTGTCTTAAACCTTCTTGATAGGAAGTAAATTATCTTGTTTTTGACCTCATGTCATAATTTAATTTGAGTTCTAGCTTGTCTTTTTTTATTTTTTATATAAATCTTTATTTAAGGAGCATGATTACAAGCATGTTTGTAGTTGGGTTTCAGTCATAAACAGAATAACCCCCTTCACCAGTGCAACAATTCCACCACCAATGCCCCCCTCCTCTTTTTTATTCTAAAACTCTTTCAAAATATTCTCTCAGGTGTTACAATTTAAATACAGGGGATATTTTTATTCTTTGTTTTTGTTTTGTTTTGTTTTGTTTTGGGGCCACACCCGGCGGTGCTCAGGTGTTGCTCCTGGCAGGCACAGGGGACCATATGGGACACCAGGATTCGAATCAACCACCTTTGGTCCTGGATTGGCTGCTTGCAAGGCAAACGCCACTGTGCTATCTCTCTGGGCCCGGATATTTTTATTCTAATTTTTGGTTTTGAACTAGGAATCCAACCTATATTGTAATTTCATTGACAAGATGCACTTAACTGACCACTCTTAATTAACTTGGTATCTTCTTAACTTCTGGATGTTGTTGGGAAGTACTTTATTTTCTATTCTGAGCATATCCAATAGAAGTTTTTGTTTGTTTATTTTTTCATGATTAAATTATGGTCCAATCAATTTTTATAAGAAATGTTTTTATATATAACTATTTTAGGCATGGTTTTATTTTTAAAATCAATCAGTAGAGACATACTGTAGATCCCTTTTCAGGTTGGTACAATTGACTTTTTTCAGTCAGAATTTAATATAAGGTCTGACTAATATATAAGCAAGTTTATTTAAGCAAGTGACTCCAACGCCTCTGTAATCAAACTATTCTAAATCCTTATATGAAGAGTGTATGTCCTTATTATATTTGAGAAAATTTTTAATTCATCTCAGATCCAACATATAAATTCTATAGCTATTAAATAGTTACTACGAAAGGGGTGGATCTTCAAAGGCAACTGACATTTTGGAATCTTGAGTGTCATTAGCAAAAAAAGTAAGATAAGGGGAGAGAGAAAGAATTTGATAAAGAAATATTGAAAGGGTGGGTGAAAAGGGAAAATTGGAAGTAGCAATGTAACTATTGACAAAACTGAGAAGGATTTCCTAAGAAAATGTGCCTAATTTCTTGTTTAAATTAATCAAATTACTCATTAATTTTGGTCAAACATTTTATTAGTGAAACATGCTTATAGGATTTGAGTCTTCTGTATAGTGAAAATAAATATTGGATCTAGAAAATAGTATTTAATTTTTATAAGGTATTTCTCAATTGAACAATTTTATTCTAGTCAATTCATAGCCAAAGTGGCCAAAATGATTGTTGTGAAAGTTATATCATTTAGAGCTAGACATAACAAGGATTAAGACTGATATATAGGAATATATGTGTGTGCCTATGTGCATGTATGAAGGAAATTAACCAGGAAGTTTTCTTGGAAGAAGGATGTTGATTCAGACAAGCACAAGCAAGCTGGCTACTATAAGTAAAACTTTGATGCTTTTTGCACTTAAATTCTGAAAATTTTCACCCAATGATTATTACCTTTAAAAACAAACCCAGAATTTTGTAACTCTAGAACAAAATAACAATAGTGGAAATAGTAATAATAGTGAGGATGTTCTAACTGGATCAAAGATAAGAATTTTAAGATGAAAAAAAGAAGACTGAGATAGCACCCTATCTTAGTAACCACATTAAAGCTTGTCCAACTCGATTTGAATCCATTGAGAATAACAAACACAACAATATTTTTTTAGGTAAACCTGAATTTCAAACTTAACAGGATCTTGACTGTTCATAAGTTTTGCCTCTTATAATTCACTGCTTTCAGAAAGAACAACATAGAAATACAAAGAAACGAAAAAAAATGTACTGATTCTACCAAGGATGTCATTTAAAAGGAAACCAATTATAAAATCCAGGAATCAAGCTGAGAAAAAAGCTGAGGAGTTCAGGTATCAAACTGAGAATAAAGCTAAGGAGTTCAATTCAGAAAGCAGGGTTTTGACCCAGTCCTGACTTAACACCACACAGACATCAAGGCAACAAGCCCTGAGCAGAAGACAAAATTGACCTCATGTATTCCTTGCCTCCTGGAAGCCTGAACCATCTGGCCCTATTGTGACAGAAAAGCCCTGATGACCTCTGAATTGCCTTCCCTTTTCTTGAAGAATCACAAATATTCACAGCTAAAAAGCACCATCAGCCCATTTCCTGCCTCTGGAATCCCAGAAGTCCAGCAACCTTACTTCATCTCATCCCTTTCCTGCCTATTGACAGTTCTCCTACTGAGACAATTGAGGGTATTCATAAGTCATACACCTAATTATGTTAAAAATTATTGTTCTGCTACTCCCCTTGGCCCTTCCTACAGCACTCTATAGATGAGCTGGGATTCTCTACATCAAGTGCTAATACTTTCGCTAAGTAGTTCTGTCTTCATTTCTCACCCACCACTTTCATTTGCTATAAACAGCAGCAATAACAACAAAAACCAGAACATACTATCAAAACTCTGCCCTGAAACATCCTCAGCTAAATATTTAACTTTATACATAACTACTGTCCTACTTTGGAAAGCACACACAAACAAACACACACACACACACACACACACACACACACGCCTAGACTTTTCATTTTTATACTTAGGTTTTCCTTTCTTTCAGCTATAAATAGCATGTTCCTTATTTCTGTCTGAGAACACACAGAAGCCCTTTTAACTATATTTCTGTATCTATAAGTCTATAGAATAGCTGTATCTTCTCATCTAAATTTCTGTTAATAACATCCTATAGACAATCTAAACTTTTTATATCAAGGACCTCAAAATTCAAAATCAAGTTCTAACATCACTTTCACATTTTTAGGCATCTCATAAAGCAGTATCTTTTTTCTGAAAGCAAAATCTATATTAGTTTACCTGCACTGCCACAATGAACTGTCACAAGCCAGATGGCTAAAACAGCATAAATCTCACAGTTATAGTAAACCTCCAAGTTCAAAGTATGTACATGATTGGTTCCTTCTACGGACTCTCAAACAGTATCTATTCCATACCTCTATCTCAGTTCCTGGTTGTTTTCTGACACTCTTGGGTGCACACTGTCTTGTAGAATGCCTTTATATTTGCTTTCCACATCACACAATATATTCCATGTATTTCAGTGTTCAACTTTCCCTCATTTTTAGAGATAGCAATCATCTTATGCAAACAAATCTACCATATTTTAAAATGACTTTATTGTAACATTACAAATTATATGCATAATGATCCTATTCCAAATAAAATAACTTTCTAAATTCTGCAGTTTAAGATTTTCACAAGTAAACTTTGGAACATAGTGCAATCTTTATAGAATTTTGCATTAATATTTTCATACTTTTAAAAATGTGGGGCTACACCAAAGTTTTCCAGGCTTATTTCTGGCTCTGAGCACAAAGATCAATCCTAGTGGGTTCAAGAGACAATAAGGAGGTCCAGGATTCTACTGTATATAAGACAAGTGACTTATCTACTGTATTATCTCTTTAAACTTCAATCACTGATATTTTCATATTTTCTCTTTAAAATTAAATAATTTCTCTTTAAAAGTAAAAAAACAATTTCACTTTAATAAACATAATACAATTTATAAAAATCTTAGCATTAACTTGGGCAGGAGTGGTGGCGCTAGAGATAAGGCATCTCTCTGCCTTGCAAGAGCTAGCCTAGATCGAACCACGGTTCCATCTCCCAGCGTCCCATATGGGCACCCAAGCCAGGAGTGATTTCTGAGCACATAGCCAGGAAACGCCTGAGCATCAACAGGTGTGGCCCAATAAAGCAAAACAAAAACAACAACAACAAAACATGCAAATAAAACCCAAAGATCTGATAATGTTTCATATTTGAACCAAAATTCATCTGTGAGATTTCTTGGAAGTGTTAGAAAGCAATAAAAATAGCTAGAAGGCAAAAAAAATTAGCTAGAAGGCCTTTTTTTTTTTTTGACAACTATCAATTGGTTATATTTGATTCTGATGATAGTATAGAAGTGATGTCTGAACAATTTGACAAGAAATGTATTTCAGAAAAAAATCCACCAAGAGATGGAAGAGGAAGATGGTAGAAAAAGATCCATTGATTTGCTCAAGATTATACAAAGTCAAACATAGGTCTACTAGTTTCAAATCCATTATGATTTCCACAAGATAATACTTTTCATCTTTACTGATTCAAAATGGAATTCACCCAAGTACAACTTCATCACCACACAGTAAGGAAAGGTTTGTGACCTTGGTCTTCCCAGTAGCACACAAGGGTGATCTTTGAAAATAAGGGAAAATAGGTATCTTTGAAAAGAAAGCATAGCATTGTATTGAACAGAAACCTAAACAGAGTTTCTTCTGGCATGTGAATGAAAATGCTATGTGAATAAACTTTGTTCATTCACAAAAATTTACCATTTCAAATTTTAAGTGAAAGATAGACTTCCTTAAAAATGAATTAAACTTTAGGTCTTTATCTTGTTTCAAGAAAAATACAGTTTTAATAAAGCACTTGCACAGTGTTTTGTAGTTTGTTTTATGTATACATCTATAGATATATTTACATTTCAAAGTGCCTTACATCCCTATGAAATTCAGCAGGACTTCTTTCTCCCCATTTGATGAATAACAAAAATGAAAAAGGAATAAAACTCAACTTGCAAACTTTATAATTGGAACTAGTGAAAGTTGTAGAAGTACTTGTTATTTGTAATTAGTTGAAGACTCATTTATCCAGACAGTCTGCTGGATTGGTTTCAGGACAATGCTGTTATTGATTACACATATTTCTTTACCTGACTTCTTAAGTTTTTATTTCCCTCTTGAACTTTAAGTTCCCTTAGAACTTTCTGTGAGGAAGAAAAGTTGCTTGTCAAACAAACCATATTCCACATAGCACTCATCTCTAAATTTTTCAAAATATAACAGCTTTCTTCTTAGGAGACTCAATTGTTACTTCTGAATTTCATGCAAAGAGGTCAGTTGGCCTCCTCACAAATCCACTCTCTCTACCTGAAAAGCCACTTAAATCAAAGAGACAATTTCTAAGAGATTCTCTATAAGCCATGAAGAATGAAAAGAATGCATTAAACAATCTGAGCAGACATACAGGAAGCTCAAGGGAACTGGATGGCAATTTCTAATGTAGAAGTTTGCAAAGGTAAGAATAAGAATGAGAAGAGAATAATTGAGGGCATTTATTGAGGGCTTATTTTGTGCTAGGTACTGATCCAAAGGCTTTTCTTGTAATACACAGTTGATCCTCACAACAGGACAACATCATGGATGCTATTATTACTAGCCTTCTACAGTTAAGTAATAATATAGCAGCAGAATGAGGAGTAACTTAGTCATAGAGCTACTGCCAAGCAAAGTCCACGAACAGACGCAGGACATCTTACCTAAAGCATAGGCTGAAAGCAGATTTTTGTGGTTTTTTTTTTTTTTTATAAATGATGGAAAATAAAGGCTTTGATTGTTGGATATATAGGTTGAAAGATTAATCATTGTATAGACGTTAGCACTGCCGGGTGTGACCCAAAAACAAAAAAAAAAATTACTCTATCCAATTTGCTGCCTCACTTATTATTATTGAGTAGATTATAACTTAGAAAATCAGTAAATTAAATTTACAAAGACTATTTATTGGACTTTCATTCTGTTCATATAGACTTCCTACATTTTTAAATTATTATGAATTATTATGAATATTTATCATATAAATTTATTGAATAGTAGTCATAACTAATGAAATATGCAACTAAATTATAAATTTTAGGCATAATAATATGAACATACTAATGATATTAATGTTCTTATAAATATTAAAAGTTAGGGTGATAACACAATCTACACATAGTAGTTTTCAGGAATACACATATTTTGGGGACCAAAACAAAGGGTATGCCCAACTGAAAACTTTAATATGCTGATCATATATAATGAAAATGGTGGAGAAATGTCATGTGACAAGTTTTGTATATTAAGGGGGAAAAAGTTTGCTGTACTTTTTCCATTGTATTGTCTTAGTCAGGCATTGTCCAGGTATTGTCTCCAGGTATTGTCTAGTTGGGGTCTTTGGATACTTAAGTAAATGCTTAAATTCAATTAATGTATACAAAGGCATTTTATCACTCCAGCTTGACTCAATCTCTCTCTCTCTCTCTCTCTCTCTATATATATATATATATATAGTATATATAAGTTTTATTTGCTTTATATTTATGCTTTATTTCTTTTTTCACTGAAGACAAAAAGATTTTACTGAAATTTATTTAGAAAGATGGGGGAATGGGGCATTAGCACAGGGGATATGGCATTTGTCTTGCTTGCAACCAACCCTGGTTCAATCCCCGGCATTCCACATGGTACCTTGAGCATGCCAGGAGTGATCTCTGAACACAGACCCAGGAATATTCCCAGGTGTTGTACAAAAACAAACAAACAAATATAAAAGATGTGGGGGAGGAAAATAAAAGTGTGTGTTGAAGAGAGGACATGGTGTTCTCCAGAGTGAAATTAGACAAGAAAGGAAACATAGAGAAAAAGTAAATGGAATACATCATCAAGAAAGATAGGGCTTAAAGAGCAAGCTCATTTTTGCTTTCTTAGCCCTAAGGATCATGATAAATTTTGGAAAAAGTAGAATGAAAGGGAGAAGAAATGTTGCAAGAACTTTTAATCAATTCCATGACATGGTATGTTTAGTGTAAATGACACAAAGACAAAGTGATGTGGGTTACTTGTACTTGAAAAATAGAGTTTCATGGAGATAAGGGAAACAATAATTTGCCATACAAGAGCAGTTTATGATTTTTAAGTTGCAGTGTAATATAATACACTTTAATTAAAAAACTATGTTAGAATGTTTAAACTATGAAAAGACTAGATAAATCTTTCAGACATTTTATTGTAGGGTTAATGAAAAGATTTGAGATGGCAAATTTAATGATTTAATAGTAATAGTACTAATATGTTTAAGAATTTATTTTAGAGGCCAGAGTGGTAGCACAGAGGTAGGAGGGGTTGCCTTCTATGCAGCCAATCCAGGATGAACCTGGGTTCAATTCCTGGTGTCCCATATGGTCCCCCAAGTCAGGAGCAATTTCTGAGCTCATAGCCAAGATTAACCCCTGAGAGTCACTGGGTGTGGCCCAAAAACCAAAACAAGAAAAATATTTTAGTAGAAATCCTTCTGAAGAAGTAGATAAAGTTCTAAGATTTTTATAACTTTGGAAATAACATTAACTAAAAAAGAAGTTTGACCTCTGTAACATAAAATTAATATAAAACATGTTTATGCTCTAGTCCTGAATTTAAAGGATTACATTAGGTGATTTAAATTAGTTATGATGCTGAACAAAGCCAAATACTAGTTGTATAACTTAATATGTATTATTTATTTATAACATGTTGTAAATCTTGCTTATTTATAGAATGTGAATACTTAATGATAAGAGTACAATTACTTTAATCAAATAAGTCTGAGATAAAAGAAAAAAATCCAATTTTAATTTTGAGGAAACATATATACATATGGAAATATGCTGTTTAAAGTAAATTTCTCACTTATTTATCAATTTTAAACAAAATACTCTTAAATAATCCTCAATATCCTTGTTTATAAACTCCATCCTATATTCTATGCTGCAAATATTGCCTAAAATTGAATCTGAAATAGTATTGGTGACAGATGCAAAGTCCAACTTGGACATAATTGGAGAAAGAATAATAAGAAAAACTATCATTACAGATCACTAATAACGATTCCCTAACTATACCTAAGCAAGGCAAGTGGACAAAACACAAATTGAAGATTAGATTGCTTGAGTAAAATGTTGGAAGTAAAGCTGTGAAAAGGAAGAGATTTGAATTAAAGTCTGATGAGGTTCAAAGGAGATCCTGTGACCTCAAGATGAATATTCATATAAATTGCATGGGAAGTTCTAAGCTCACACAATTGATGAAATTATAGATTTGAGTTATAGTTGCCTAAATAGTCATTAGATAAAGTAATCACTATTGGTTACTGACATAGGAAGCTAAAGATAAGAATCAGACCTATTGCAATAAGATTTTAATAAAATCATCCCTCATAGTACATTCTCATCCTCATTGTTAAATGAGTGGTCTATATTCAGGAGCTGTTTCTACATAGCCAAGCTGTTATTTGAGCCATATGATAGCAGTGACACACACTTGAGATCAACTTGAAAATGTAAGAGTAATGATGTCCAGGTCAAAGCAGGAGAGCATTCACTGGTACCCTGCTGGGAAATGAAGGACAAGAAATAAATGTCAACTAGCAAGCAACCAGCCATCCAGAGAAATTTCTGGAAATTGTAAGTTATTGTAGCTCCTAGTGACACTCAATCTTGAATGAAGAAAGGAAACTCTTGAGAACCCAGTTCAAGGTAATGGAAAAGGGCATTCATCACATTGTGCCTGCTAGTCCACACAGCCCCATAACCTGGTCTCCTGCTAAACAAGCAATCCTGGACTCCAGCAGTCACAACAATATGGATGTTAGCTTAGATTAAAGCATCTGTGAGAATTTTCCAATAAAGAAATGAATGTATATGGAAGCTGTGGTATATATATATACTAAGTGCTATTCTATTCAGTCATTAGAAAAAATAAAATCGGGCTGTTTGCAACAACTTGAATGGAACTGGAAAATATCATGATAAGGGAAGAAAGTCAAATTAAAAATAAATATCACATGTTCTCAATTATTTGTTATATATATACAGATATATATGCATATATATACACATAGTGAGAAAGTAGAAAATTGTGGCAAAACTGACCCTGGATTATAAGAATGAGCAAACTTGAAATAATATTATAAAATTGATCAAGGATCTCAAACATTTCAGCTGATTTTTAAATAATATTTTATTTAAACACCTTGATTACAAACATGATTGTGGTTGGGTTTCTGTTACATAAAGAACACCCCCCATCACCAGTGCAACACTCCCATAACCAATGTTCCAATTCTCCCTCCTCCCCACCCCACCACTGCCTGTACTCTACACAGGCTTTCTATTTCCCTCATACATTCTCATTGTTAGGATAGTTCTCAGTGTAGTTATTTCTCTAACTAAGCTCATCACTCTTTGTGGTGAGCTTCATGAGGTGAGCTGGAACTTCCAGCCCTCCTCTCTTTTGTCTCTAAAAATTAATGCAAAAATGTCTTTCATTTTCCTTAAAACCCATAAATGAGTGAGACCATTCTGCATCTTTCTCTCTCTCTCTCTGACTTATTTCACTCATCATAATAGATTCCATGTACATCCATGTATAGGAAAATTTCATGACTTCATCTCTTCTGATGGTTGCATAATATTTCATTGTGTATATGTACCATTGTTTCTTTAGCCATTAATCTGTTGAGGGGCATCTTGCTTGTTTCCAGAGTCTTGCTATAGTAAATAGTGCTGCAATGAATATAGGTATAAGGAAGGGATTTTTGTATTGTATTTTTGTGTTCCTAGTAGGTTTAAGAAGAAATGACTTTGTACACCAAAACCAGTCAGCAGGATTGTAAATATAAACCAAATAAATAAGTAAACTAAAGTTTTAAAAATATATCTGGACATGGTAATATCCAGACTGAAGAGTGGAGTTTTAAGTTGAATTTAGTAATTACCACTAAGATACTCCAAGGCAGAAAGAAATCAGGTTAATTTAAACATATTAAATTATGTTTAATAAGGGGCTGGAGCGTTGGCACAAATAGTAAGGCATCAACCTTGCCTGTACTAGCCTAGGACAGACTGAGGTTTGATCCCCCAGCATCCCATATGGTCCCCCAAGCCAGGAGCAATTTCTTAGTACAGAGTCAGGGGTAACCCCTGAGCATCACTGGGTGTGGCCCAAAAACCAAAATAAATAAATAACTTTAATAAAAACTTGATTTTTCATAATTATAAATTATACATGGTTTAAAATCCTAAATATATCTTTCACTTTATCCAGAATAACCTACTCAATGGCAAGCAAGCAGGCATGGATAAATATGAATTATGCAAGGACAGATATGGCTTATTACTGAATTTGTACATATAGGAAAAATAAAATACTTGTAGATGTAATTCCTTCAACCCCAACTTTTGCAGTAAACAATATACCAACACCATGAGATTAAATTTAGAAGATCATATCCAACAAGTGCAAGGTGATAATGCACTGGTTGACAGTAATATATAACTAGAGAAATCAAGTCTATATAAAAATGGTTAGCCAGACCCATAATTCTTGTAAACTGAGAAAAATAAATAATGGCTGCTACTTTCAGGAAACTGGCTGTATTTAAAAATATATTTTTTTAGGCACTATGGTTTGCAATACTGTATATAATACAATACACACCTCCCCTTGAATGCTAGCTTCCCTCTAACATTATCCCAGTGTCTCTCTTATTTTCTGTTGTCTTTGGGCAATTTCTAATTCCCCTATTATGAAACTGACTATTTTATAGCTTCCGGAAAATAAAAATACACAGAGCTGTGGAAGTTTCAGTTAATTTTCCATTGCAAAATCTTACAGGGCAGATTAGATCCAAAATTGACAAGGTTTTTTGGAAATTCTACATTCTAGACCAAACAAATCTCTAAAAAGATCCCAGGGGACAAGATTTAAGAAAATATTAAAGATTACTCCAAACTTTTTGAAAACGGCCTACTTTATATATTTATACTATTGATGCTTGATAGACAGTGTGGAGCAAATTTACTCAAGAGAAAAATTATATGTGAGACCTCCTGAAACTGAGGTCAGAGTAACAAAACATATCCTGTTAATATGCATGTTTTGCTTAGGAAAAGAATTGAGAATATATATGGACTCTAAATGATGAGAATCAGAAACATATGTAACCCCTGTGAGAAGGTTAGTAGTTGCAGGGATTTCAGGCTACCCAGCCCCACACCACTTCTAAATTCTCATACAACTTTATCTGTACCCACACCAGCAATACACTCTCCTTGTTACCTGACAACTTTCATTGGTCATATATAACTGTACCTAGCTCAGATGCTGTTAAGCATTTCGTATTTCTCTTAAGAAGTCATTGCTTATATTCAGTAATACTTAGTCTATGTAAATTTACACTTTAGGTCATTGTGGTCTGTGAGCATCAGGGAGACAGCATTGGACTAGAATATCAGGTGCTACCAAGGTCAAGGTTTCATCAAGATGGTGCACAAGATTTTAATGTGAATGTTGATGCATATGCTGAAGAACAAGTAAGGTTATGTTTTATTTCCTAATAGGTATTTGCTTTCAATATTTTGTTAAAGGTATCTTACTATACTTATTTTCCTTGTAAATCTACAAATTTACTTTTACTTAGACATAATGTGCTTATAATTAAATGTATGTATTAGTTTATACACGTTAACTATAGTATATAAATACACAAACATCCTCCCAACTATGTTACAAAAATGTTTCAGAAATTTCAGAAAGTTCTTTCCTGACAATGTCAAACTCAATCCAAACAACTCTGCTCAACCCCCATAAGTTTTTCTGCTTTTAAACCTCACATGCACTTCTTCCAATGTGGTATTTTACTTTTTCTCAACAAAATATTTCTGAGACCCAATACACTAGACATTCATGGGATGAATTGGTCAGCATACTGGAAGGAAGGTACCATTTGGGAAATGTTAGACCAAAACGGTGTCTACAAAGTTGTGGGGGGATAATGTGGCATGCACGAGGACTGTGGGAACAGAAAGCCATCACTTACTAGGAACTTCCACCTGAAGAAATCAGAAAGAACATGATCAGTGAGCCAGAAGAGATAAATGAGTAAACTTTAATTGGGTATATTCAGGATCAAAGTTAAAAATAAATACTACATCTCTTTCCTCCTGATATTCCCCTAACACCCAGTGTACCTAAAATTCAGGAAATGAGATATTTGAGGATATTCTCCAAAGAGACTTCAGAAATGAAGATAATGAACAGGGGAAACTGAAATATAAGCATAGAGGTACTTTCAGAGAAAAAAAAATCCAGAGAATAGGTAAAGTGATGAACAGAGGATAGAGAGCACTATGAGGAAAGTGGGGAGAAAAGGCATTTAGAAAATTTATTTAGGGGCCAGAGAGACGGCATAGAGGTAGAGCGTTTACTTGTATGCAGAAGAACGGTGGTTCAAATCCTGGCATCCCATATGGTCTCCCAAGCCTGTCAGGAGCAATTTCTGAGTGTAGAGCCAGGAATGACCCTGAGCGCTGCCGCTCAACCAAAAAAAAAAAAAAAAGATAAAAAATAGTGTGGGCCAGCGAGGTGGCGCTAGAGGTAAGGTGTCTGCCTTGCAAGCAGTAGCTAAGGAAGGACTACGGTTTGATCCCCAGCATTCCATATGATCCACCTAAGCCAGGGGCGATTTCTGAGCGCTTAGCCAGGAGTAACCCCTGAGCATCAAATGGGTATGATGGAAAAAAACAATATATATATTGTTTTTTTACATATATCTGTATATATATACACACATATATACATTGCTTATCCCCATCTTCTCTCCTTCTTTTCCTTTCACCTTCTTTAAAAATGACTGCATCTACAATGAATAATCATCATGTGCATATGACAATATGCCAAACACTCTGAGGAATTTTGTACACCTATGTCATTTCCCTATTTGGGAAGAATCATTATCCTTATTCTATAGATTAAAAAAAACTGAAGAAAACAAGCAGAGGTTCAAGTAGTCAACCTGAATTAGATTAACAACATTCAATATGGTTCCCTGAGCCCATCAAGAGTGATCCCTGAGTACAGAGTCAAGAATAAATTTGACTCTAAGCATCACCAAATACAGCCCAAACTAGCCTCATTAAAAAAATTTTTCCTGTGAAATCTGCAAAATGAGTTAGAGTCTAATGCTATTAGCATGTGTAAAGAAAAGTCAGATTACCCAGGGCTCTGTGAGAAATGACACTTATAGAATACACTCTAGTACAACAGGGAGGGTGGTTGGAGGATGGAGTCTTGGTTCTGGAATAAGGTCATATGAGAAACAGAGAGGACACCACGTAAAGTACATAAAAGGCAGTGGCAAAGACAAATGATGAAAGGTGTAAGCTACAATCTTAGGGAAAATAAGTCACTTTTTTTGAGGTAATGAAATTATAGTAAGATAAACAATTCCATAGGCCTGAGAGATAGCACAGCAGTAGGATGTTTGCCTTGTATGTGATGCGGCCAACCCAGGACAGACCCACATTTGATCCCAGCATCCCACATGGTTCCCCAAGCCTGCCAGGGGCAATTTCTGAGCACAGAGCAGGAGTAACCTCTAAGTGCAGCCAGGTGTGGCCCAAAAACCAAAATAAATAAATATAAATAAGTTCTAGAGAACTGTTCTATAAACTAGGCTCTAAAGTTAACAATGTTGATACTGTATACTTAAAATTAAGGTAGAAGTCTTAAATGACCTAATTTTCCTTAAGGAGGATAAAGGAGAGGCAGGAGAGATAGTACAAGAGTTAAGTCGCAGGGCTGGGCAGTGGCGCTGGAGGTAAGGTGCCTGCCTTGCCTGCGCTAGCCTAGGACAGACCACGGTTCAATCCCCGGTTTCCCATATGGTCCCCCAAGCCAGGAGCGACTTCTGAGCACATAGCCAGGAGTAAACAGCGTCAACGGGTGTGGCCTAAACCCCCCCCCCCAAAAAAAAAACTAAGAGTTAAATCACTTGTCTTAAAAGTAGTCCACCTCACTTCTATCCCCAACACCTTGTATGATCCCCTAAGCACTGTTAGGAGTAACCCACCAACACCCAAGTAAAAGCCAGGTGTTGTTTTCAGAATTGTCTAGTGTGGCCCATACCAACTCAACTAAAATAAGAGTGAGTGAGAAGGAAGAAAGAGATCAAGAAATAAGTCAATAAAAATCATATATTTGGAATTGGCAGCACCCAGAAGACTCCACATGCCAGAATTTTCTGGGCTTTTGACTGGTATGTCGGGGGCTCTGGGCAGGCCAGATAGCCATAGGACCCCTGGGCTGACCACTTAGTCCAGGGGACTGAGCCCCTCCCCCACACCAGGCCGGTCTTCAGGGCCACGCCTGGTTAATGGGGCCCTGGGGGTGGGGAGGGAGAAATTCCTTCCATCTGATGTCGAAGGCCTCCAGATGGGTTCAATTTTGGGGTGTTGTGAGCTGCTCATTTTTCTAAGGATGTCTCTGGCAATATCTCTTTAGTCTGCATGTCCAATACCGCGTGGGGGCAATAGCCCCTGTGCACACAGTATATGTTAATAATATATCCCATCCTTAAGTTATATTTTGTGTATGTAGAATGTCCATCTGGTATTCTGCCTTCTCGCACACCCCTGTAAAGCTCATTTTCACTTTTCAACTCTATCACCCCCAATCTTTAATTACCCCCATTTACCCTTTTTAATTTCTGTTCTGTACATTCCTAATCACACACCAACTTGTTTCACTGGATTTTACAAACCCCAACTATTTCAAAAGACATAAAATGTACATGTATGGCTTTGAATATTTTATATTTATTTTTTGACAGCTAACTCTTACTAAATATTCTCGTAAACAGTGAAGATTTCCCCCACTTTTTATCTTTTCTTTTCTTTGTGAACTTTTCAATAAGAAATATTCGATGAAAGAGTCCCTCAGTTTAATTCTTATGTTTAAACACGTCATGGAGAGTTTTATACATGTTCTTGCATTCCCCCATATGGGCCTATAAAGTCATGTGGCATTGTTCCTTGTTTGCATAGGCACATTAAAAAGGGAAATACCTACACTCAAATAAATTCTTATCTAATAGAGAATGGAACCCCCAAATCTTGTAGTACAATGGGACCTTACACCCTGAACATTGGCATAACGACCTGGCACAGGCCTCTCCATTCTCCATTCACCCCTGAAAACACCCAAGGGTTTTTTTCAACAACACCTGGAAGTAATCTTCTACAAGGGAAGACTCTACTGCTGCTCTGACATCGATCTACTCACAGGAGACTTCCCTTAACACTGAGAAGACTTAAGAAAATCGACGACCTGCATACTGGACAGGGCTTTCTGCATTGCCCTTTAATTGTAAGGTGAAAGGAGGCGCTCTGCACCATCCTATCTGCAATATAGGACATGCAGATTCCAGGATCTTTAATACAGAAACATGATACCAACAACAGAGTCAGCGTGGAAAATAAAAGTATGTTGGCACTACAGACAACGACTTGAATTGGGCGATCTAGTGTGCCTGGAGCCTAGAACTGGTCTTATGCCAGGAAACTTCAAGGTTTGGTCCCTGCAACCGCCCCAGCTCCTATCCCGTGAGGGAGAGAATTCCGGCCAGCAGTTTCTCTCAACCAGGACAGGGAACGGGAAACGATCGCAAATAATTCACAAGTGTCAAGCTCTTTTGTGATCACCTAGAAAATCAAGCTGCAGAAGTTAGTAGCGTGGACTCTTGATGACGGTTGCCAATCAGAAGCCAATTTTATTGGGGGGAGAGCAGGGTTTTTTATGCCCT
>PVKC010005997.1:11105-32104 GCA_004027635.1 Crocidura indochinensis | reverse complement strand
TTTTTTTTTTTTTTTTTTTTTTTTTTTTTTTTTTTTTTTTTGGTTTTTGGGTCACACCCGGCAGCGCTCAGGGGTTACTCCTGGCTCCATGCTCAGAAATTGCTCCTGGCAGGCACGGGGGACCATATGGGGCACCGGGATTCGAACCGATGACCTTTTGCATGAAAGGCAAACGCCTTACCTCCATGCTATCTCCCGGCCCCTCAATTCTTTCTTTCTAGCATCAATATATTTAACCTTTTATACCAAAGCTCCTGAAGCATATGTGGCTATGTGACACCTCCAATTTTCACAAAGCTGACAGCCCAGTAGAGCACAAAAAATTAGATGGGAAAGTTGCATAGAAGCCCACTAAGCTCAGTGAGTGAAAACAATAACAGAGAAGGCTCAACTAGCACCTAACAACTCAGTAAATCCTCAGACAATGACTTTAGTAACACCATTATGTGATATAAGTTGTAATAGGCTATATAAAGTAAATTATTTTGTGCCTGCTTAAGGAACAGGCTTGGGGGTTGGGTGGGAAATGGGGAACATTGGTGGAGGAAGGTCACACTGATCGTGGGATTGGTGTTGGAACATTGAATGCCTGAAACATTTATTGCCTAAAACTGTCTTATGAACAGCTTTGTAAGCCATGCTGTTTAAAGTTAAAAAAAGTCCTCCCTCTTTTTTTTTGATATTCTGATGATTGGTGATTGCATGTTTTGTTGAGGGTACTCACACCCATTCCAGATGCAATGTCTACCAAGTTCATATTCTTCAGTTGTGTTGTTCCTATTCCTGTGGTTGCAATGCACCAGGGATTTTATACTTTGTTGTGCCACCAGGAATTTCTACCAACAGAACCATTGGGATTATACTCAGGCATGTGGGGGGTGGGGTGCTGGGAGTTAAACTTTTAGCTACACTGGCTTCACATCTCCAAGGCAGGCTCTCTAATGTTGATCTATTCCCAGGCTCCAATTTTATTTTCAGAATTCTTGGTGAAATAACTAGTAGATTGCAAACCAAGTGTTGAGTTACCGAGGATTCAGTTACCTGTTATCAGTTGAAGATGTTGCTTGTTTGGATGGCAAATGAACTTTCCTTATTAAATGTGTCTTGTGTGTGGTCTTAGATGCTGTAACCTGCCTCATGTACGTAATGATCACATACTTGGCTGTAGGAGCACCAATTTTATTTGGCTCTTGCTTTTCATTTGGTCAGGCAGGTGTGCTGTTTGAACCCAGTTGATTCTCCAGGTTGTCATGAAATCTAAATAATATGAGCAGTATTAAAGTACTTTATGATTTAGAGATTGGTTCTTTTTTATTTTGGTTGTGGGTCACTCATAGCTGTGCACAAGATTTACTCCTGACTCTGTGCTTAGGGATTACTTCTAAGAGGGCTTGGGGGGCCATATGAAAGTTTGGGGATCAAATTAGGGTCAAACACATGCAGATTACATGTCTAAACCCCTCTCTGGCCTAGTATTAGTCTTTATTTGACCATGCAAATGTGCATCCAAATCCCCAGAAAGAATAAAATCCAGAGTTGTGCTTCCCAGGTTTTTTGATATAGTAGATCTGAATGTATTCAAGAGCCACTCAGTGGTCTTGTGGTCAGAGGAGATATTCAGGAGTGACTCAGAGGTCCAGTTCAGTGCTGGGCATTGAATTGGATCTCTTACATGGAAACATTGTCCCTTTGAACCTCTTCAGGCACCATAAAAGTACACTTTTAGCACCACTAAGGAGATCTGGATATGTGAGTTATTTCTTTTGAAACAGTTCCATGTGGGTATATTAATCTTGCTGTATAGTAAGAAATGAGGCAAATCTAAGGGTCTTTTTGGTCCAATAGACCAAATTTGTAAATTATTTGAATATAAATGCTTCCAGGCCATAATGGGTTTACTGTTGTATGAAGTGTAAATATGTAAAACTCTATGTCTTTGAGAAGTAACTCATGGAAAGCTTTGAACTTGGTTTTTACTCAAAAGTGGTATACTGCTGGAGAAGTCCAAAGGATAGGGCATTCTGCTTCTACATGGGCTGACCCAGGTTCAATCCTTAACACCAAATATGCTCCATGGTGCCCTGCCAGAAGTAAGCCCTGAGAATCACCAGTTAACGTCCAAAACAAAATAAATAAATGAATGAATGAATAAAATAAATAGTACTGTACCTGTAAAATAAGAATTTTTCCACAAGGAATATGTAAACATGATATTTCAAAAATGGGGAGACCTTTTTCTTTAAAAAAAAAAAGGGACCACACAGCTCAAGAGGTTGTGAGAATTATTTCTATTAGGTTTCACAGACTGGAGTCAGAAGTGGCTTTGAGAATGGAGAAGAGTCATCAGCTGGTCATGTAGGCATATGCTTTCCATGTTATAAATGCCTCTCCACACCCCTTCATCCTGGCTAAGCTGCATTGTGGAACATATGAAAAAAATAAACTTTCTAAGGTTTCTTTAAGTTGTTCTAATTTGGGACCAGAGAGATAGCACAGTGAATAGAATGCTTGCTTTGCAATTGGCCAACCTGGGTACTATCCCTACCGTCCCATTTGCTCCATTTAGCCCACCAGAAGTGATATCTTAGTGCAGAGTCTGGAGTAATCCCTGAGCACAGTCAGGTTTTGTTCCATAATAAAAACAACAGAACAAAAACAGTTGGTCCAACTTTTAAAGCATTGACTCATTACCTGCTTCATGAAAGAACCAGGAAGATGGAAGGGAAGTAGAGTAGAAAGAGAGTTTGCTAGTCATTAGCAAACCAGGTATTGGGAGTCTTGCCAGTTCAATGCACCTGAAGGAATGTAAAAGGTGCAGCTACTAATGAAAACAATAGTACAAATTTTTATTTTTTTTCAAAACAGAATTACCATGTGACTTATAATTTCATGCTTGAGAACATACTCAAAAGATTAAGCAAGCTCTTGAGGAAGTATTCGCATACACATATGTTTTCAGCAGGATTAGTCACAGTAGTCAAAAAGCAGAGGTCTTCCAAGTATCCATAAGTAGATAAACAAAATGCTTCTATACATGCAGGAGGAGAATATCAGACAGCCTTTAAAAGTAAGGAAAGTGACACATGTTCCAACTTGGATGAACTTTGATGGCATAATGCTAAATGAGAAGAGCCAGTCATCCAAGCACAGAGCGTATGATTCCATTCATATGTGATGCCTAGAACAGCCAGATTCATAGAGACAGAATGCAGTAGAATGGTTGCCCAACACTAGAGATGGAGGAATAAGGACTTATTATATCATGATTCCAGTTTTCTTTTGTGAGATGAAGAAAAACAAATTCTGTGATTGTGGTGATAGTTGTATAACAATGTGAATGTACCTAATGCCACTAAGCTGTACACTTAATGGATAACATGGTAAGTTGCTAGTATGTATACCTAGTATCAGCATTATGAAAATGCCAAAATTTTTGTCCATTGGAGATTTTTAATCTTATTATTGACATTTTGAGTGGTAGGGTTGGGGGGGAATGGGGATACTGAGGGCTTGGTTTTGTTTTGGGGCAATAGTGGTAAATTGTAGCTACTGCAGTATTGATGCTCAGAGGTCACTCCCATCAGTGTTGAGGGAACATGTGCTGGATCCAACCCCATAACTCCTGCATACAAGGTATGTACTTTACTGGGCCACATCCCTAGCTTCTTGATTAGGTACTTTGTCATGGCAAATTGATTATATTAGTATTTGGAGAAATGAAACCCAGCAAGATATATGCAAATAAATTTATAACTAGAAATTGTTCCTATGGTTCTAGAGGCTAAAAATTCTTTTTTTTTTTTTGGTTTTTGGGCCACACCCAGTGACACTCAGGGGTTACTCCTGGCTATGCGCTCAGAAGTCACTCCTGGCTTGGGGGACCATATAGGGAACCGGGGGATCGAACTGTGGTCCGTCCTAGGCTAGTGCAGGCAAGGCAGGCAGGCACCTTACCTCCAGCACCACCGCCCGACCCCCTAGGCTAAAAATTCTAAGATATGTATGTAGTCTGTAGGATATTGAATGGGGAGAACTCGTGGAAATATTAGATCTGAATTGATAGGACTAATTTGATCAAGAGAACTGATGGTGTGCTTCTAGGTTTGAAGGCTGGGGACCTAGAAGAACTGATAATAGATATCTTGTGTGAGTTTGAATCCAAAGGTAGGAGAAAATTAAAGTCCCAGTTCAAAGATGGGCAAAGAAAGAGAATTTCCTTTACCTTCTTTTGCTCTTTCAGGTTGGGGTGAGATTCATCTGAACTGGGGAGGGATCAGTTTTACTGAATACACAGATACAAATGAATGACATCCAGAAATATTCTCACTGACACCTCTAATAAATGTTTAAACAAATATTTGGGCAACCCATCATGACCCATCAGGTGAACACATAAAATGTACCAATACAGGGCCTGCCTTGTGCATTGTAGGAGGTTCAACAGCATCATTCACTGGATGCCAGTAGCAAACCACACCTCTCCAGTTGTGATGGCTAAAAATATCTCCAGACATTGCTCCATGTCTCCCAGGGGACAGAATCGTTCTGTTGAAAAATCCTTGCTATAATACATTAATCAGTTTTCCTAGACTTGTGGTTGTTTTACTGTTATGTTTTTTAAAGATTTTTTTTTATGTTTCTGTGGAATGCACATTAATACTCCTTTGTATTGGGAAAAGCATAGGAACTGTAAAGCCATGAGTTTTTGTTTTGATTCTAGTTGTCTTTATAAAAACAAATGACTCATTAGGGGCTCTAGATTGATATACCCCACACATTCTGGGGATAAGGGTGGCCTTGGAGGAGGCAAGATTTAGATTTTTTTCAGCTTGCTCCCACACTTGCAACTAATCTTTTAGGTGGAATCTAGGAACAACTTGACATTGGTTTACTAAGTGGATCCATCTTCCTTTCATGCATTGCATGACAAGGATTTGTATATTTACAGAATACTCTTGCCCTGGTGGCATTTAGTAAAACCAGTTACTCTTACCCAGTTTTAGTTTACTATTTTATTATAAACTTTATGGAGGTATTTGGTTTTAATGATCACTTCTAAGCACACTCTGGAACCTTTTTCAACATTAGAAAATAGTAGCATATCGTTGGTTTGTCCTACCATGCTTGGATAATTATGATTTCTTTTTAAAATAGTAGTTCATAAGAAAGAAGTTGACCAAAACAGTAGGGTTTCTGGTCTATTTTTAAGGAAGAAATTACTAAGATTCAAAATAAGTTTTAAAATAAAAACGAATGTGTATATTTGGACTCACTTCCATGTTTACGTTGGTCGTCCTGGCTCAGCCGCATAAGTGGCAGTTTGCTCTCTGGGCCAAGAATTTCAGCCTCTCCATCCCCCCAATTTTAGGCCCATCCCAACTTTTATGGCTAATGTTGCTATCTAAATATTGGGTGGAAAGAACAGAACCAAAATAAAATTGGGGCAGGGATTATTTGAAATTAAAACTAGATTATAACCAAACAGGCAGAATTTAAATATTGTTTCTCTGATCCTTTCTTTCAGTCTTTTTCTTCAGCATGCCACCTCCCTGCTATTCCCTTCTGGCTTACAGTGTGGTGACTGGGTAAAGTTAAAGCTATGTGAAATCCCCTTGACACAGATATAGGATTTGGAAACAAATTTGTCAGAATTGAGCAACCTGAAAACATGTGAAAATAGTATTATAATAACTTTATGAACAGACAATAATAAATTAAGACCTGTGATAAGGATAGGTGACCTAGTAGTATATTTTTTATGTTTTTTTTTCCAAAGTAGTATTTTTTTACTCAGATATATTTAAAAGCTATGATGGAAACACAGTGCAATAAATATTTTTGTTATCTTAGTGGCTTTGCTTCTCAACTAAAGTAAGTCAACTCATTTTGTTTGTTTTTTCAGTCCACACCTGGTAGCACTCAGGTTACTTCTAACTCTTTGCTCAGAAATTATTCCTGGCAGGCTTAGGGAACCATCTGGGAAGCCAGGGATCAAACTTGGGTCAACGGTTTATAAGGCAAAGGACCTACCTACTGTGCTATCACTTTGACCTGAAACACACATTCTTAACAGATATATTTCCTACGATAGTATTATAGCATCCCTTAATTTCTTGGGGGCAAGAGGGGAATGTGGACATACAGTCCTGGAGTTCTGATCCTTGCCATGCAACTTGGTTGGATTCTTAATGCCTTCAGAAATAACCTCTGAGAATAGAGAAGTAGCAGCCCCTGAACACAACTAGATGTGCGCACACCTCAGCCTTTTTTGAGGGGCACTGCCAATAATATTCTTGACTGCACTCAGGAATTACTCCCAGCAGTACTGGTAAGGGACCATATGGTGGGATGTGGTGATTGAACCCAGATCAGCCACATGCAAGGGAAGTGCCCAACCCACTATACAATCATTCTATGTCTCCCTTACTTTTTTGTTTGTTTGCTTGTTTGTTTGTTTTGGGTTACATCCGGAAGCACTCAGGGGTTACTCCTGGTCTAAGCTCAGAAATCACTCCTGGCAGGTTCAGGGGACCATATGGGATGCCGGGATTTGAACCACCGTCCTTCTGTGTCTAGGGCAAATGCACTACCACTGTGCTATCTCTCCAGCCTACATTTTTTTTTCCCTCTGTATAAAAATTTTTTGACATGAGATTTTGATGACAAATGTTCAAATCTTGGTTTGTCACTTCAACTAGGTCGTTTTAGGCGTGTTCATTTCCAATTCTATACAATGAAAATAACTTTAGGCGTGTTCATTTCCAATTCTATACAGTGAAAATAATAATAGGATTTCATGAAAATAAGGTGTGTGAAACATTTGTTGGAGTGTCTCACACTAAGTGTCATCTCTCTCTTTTTTTAAATTCTTTTGATTAGTGGGAGTTGTACATGCAAATATGTTTTTTAGGATAATATTATTATTAGATTTGAACCTTCCAAGAGAAACCAAATATTGGAAGTTGTAGTATCATAAGTTTTGAATTTTAAAATTATAAGTCACTTATGAACTTCAGTTACCATGATGTTGGTTCTCAGCTGTCTATATGATGAATTACATGGTAACATAGGAAAACTAGTAGTAAGAGGGCTTGTGGGAGGTGTGGGATGGGGTGGGTTATACCCAGAAATACTCAGGCTGGGTATAGCTCTGTGGCAAATTGCATGCTTTGCAAATGTAAGGCCATGAATTTGATCTTCTTACATCAGGCAAGATCATGGTAGCACAAAATGTGTGACCCCAAGTAAAAGATACCAAATGTGTGACTTTGGGTGATCACTGCAACCAAAATGTTTGCAAGCATCATATAAAAAGTATGATTCCGGGGCCCGGGAGATAGCATGGAGGTAAGGCGTTTGCCTTTCATGCAAAAGGTCATCCGTTCGAATCCCGGTGCCCCATATGGTCCCCCGTGCCTGCCAGGAGCAATTTCTGAGCATGGAGCCAGGAGTAACCCCTGACCACTGCCGGGTGTGACCCCCAAAATAATATATGATTCCCAGCAACTTATGCTCAAATATTGCAGTCATGCAGGTATCCTTTTGGTCATCATGATGACAATAGTGGTGAAAAGAGAAGTAATACGAGAAATGCTTTCTGATCTCCCCAGCCCTATGGCAGGCAGATGTTTATCCACTGGCCATGAGGAAATCGAGAGCCTTTCTAAGAACAGACATCATTTAATTTGAGAGTGGAGAAAGCTTTGCATACCATGCCAGCCTCACGTCCCAGAAAATAAACTGCAAGCTTGGAAAAGTTAAGGGTTGTGTCTCAGACCTCATTGTCAGACTTTGGCTATGATCCTAGGGAATTAAATGCCATTTTGGAGTCTGGATTTAGTCTAGAAGGTGAAACATTGCACTGTGCTGCCTCTGTGCTATGTAATGGGGGAAGAAAAGCTAAACCAACCGACCAAACCAAACAAAAAAGATCTGCAATTCTTTATCTTTACTTCCCATAGAGTTCAGGGCACTGCAGTGCTGGGGATAGATCCAGGGACTCTAGCCATAAGAACATGCTCTCCAGCCCTTTGCATGGTCTCTCCAACCAGTGATGATTTGTTTACCTCTTTAATTTCCCCCCAAATTTCCTTTGTCTTCTTTTTATTATTTTCTTCTTTTTTTTAATAATTTCACTTCAGGGGTGTTCTTTTTTGTGACTGAAATCTAACTATAGTCATGTTTGTAATCATGGTGTTTAAATAAAGATATTATTAAAAATAATTTCACTCCACTTACCTGGAAGCAAATATATTATTATCAACTATGTCAATGATGTAGTACATGCTCTTTAAATACAGTAAATTAAAAAAAAAAACTGTGCCAAAAAAGGAACTGAAGCAGTGTCTCGTGAGGTTTTAGTAGCAATATGCCTTAACCTCTCTGTGGTAGTAGTTATGGCCAGCTGTTTTGTTTCTTTTCTTTCAAATATCTTGGCCAGTGTGAGTGGATACTTTTGTATAATCTGATCAAGATGATATTTTAGAAACATTAAATGGAATAATCACATCGAAGCCTAAAGTTTTTCTGATTGGAAACATAAAATTACTGGTGATAAATTGCTAGGCTGGGAGCTTTCTATCTCAGCTGTTGTCAGTGTGTCTCCTTAACAGCTTGCAGATTGACCACACATTTTAAATTGCACAGATGAGCTTAAGTACAGCTTGGGGAGAAGCAAGCTGTGGGGAGATGTGAGGGTAAAGGGGCATTGCAGGAGGTGGACTGAGCCAAAGCAGAGGAATGTAGGTGAAGTGAGTAATGAAAAAGGAAAATAAAACATGAAGTAGTGAAGTGACTGTTAGGGAAACTCAAGTATATGTTTTTTTGAGGCTACACCCTCTGGCATTGGGTTACTCCTGACTGTGCTCAGAAATTACTCCTGGCAGGTTCAGAGGGCTGTATGGGATGCTTGGGGATCGAACCTGAGTCTTCTTCAGTCAAGGAAAAAGCTCTACCCATTGTGTTCTCACTTCAGCCCTGGGAAAGTCAAGTTTGCATGGAGAAGAAGGGATTTAAAATCATCACTGAACAAAGTAGGAGAGAGAGAGATAGAAAGAGAGAGAGAGAAAGAGAGAGAGCTGCCATAGAAGCAGGTTGAGATTGGGAATGGGAGGAAGAGTATATTGGTAACTGAGAAAATTGGTGTTGGGAAATGAATACTGGTGAAGGAACATTATATGATTAAAACTCAACTATCAACAGTTTTAAATTCTGTATCTCAAGGTGATTTAATAAATAAAGAAAAAAAAATCAGCACTGTGGGGCCAGAGAAGTAATATAGCAGGTTGGACTCTTGCCTTGCATGCTGGTTTGATCTCTGGCACCTGATATGGGTCCTGAATTTGTCAGTGTAAGCTCTGAGCATCGCTGAGTGTGACCCTAAAACAAAACAAACAAAATAAGAAGGCACTTGGGCCGGAGAGATAGCATGGAGGTAGTGCGTTTGCTTTGAACGCAGAAAGATGGTGGTTTGAATCCCGGCATCCCATATAGTCCCCTCAGCCTGCCAGGAACAATTTTTGATCATAGAGCCAGGAGTAGCCCCTGAGTGCTGCCAGGTGTGACACCTCTCCTCCCCCCCCCCCCAGAAAAGAAGGCACTGTGGGGTTGGAGTACATTCTTTGCATATTTGATGATCCCATATCATAGTCCCTTGATACTCCCAGGAGATACCCCTTGACATCACCAAGACTAACTTCCAGAGTTACTGAATTGTACTAAAACACAAACAAAACAAGCAGAAAAACACCCAAAATTAAAATTGACACCATGAATGAAGGATGTGGGTCAAGTGATGGAGTATATGCATAGCATGAGAGTTTATTCTGTGTCTTCTTGAGCCCTACCTGATGTTATGCTGGTTATACCCCAACATTGCACTACAGACCTTAACACTGAGCTATGAGGCCCACTTGATGGGCTCAGAATTAAATTCTGAACCCCACCATCCCTCCTCCATGTGTGTTGCTCCTATGAAAACAAAATTGACACCATAAGTCATAGGGAGCCTCAGCAAGTCCTGTGTGTGCATTGACACATGCTGCTCTCTCGATGATGTTTAGGGATGTTGGGGTCAGCTGTGTGCAAGGCTCTTTAGTCCCCCTCAGAAAATTCTTAAAGCAGAAAAAATGGTTTGTCAGTTGTCTGTGTTACATACTGTGATCCTTTTGTATATTCCTGGTGATCCTATAATATTTGATGCAATCTGCCAGCTCTTTATGTATCTGACTGTCTTGTAACATGCTCATTACTCTGCCATGATCTCTCTTGTCTATATTTCTTTTCATCTTCATGTTTCTATTGTTCAATATCTGCAAAGAGCACAAGTAGCCCATTTCTCCTTTGGGGATAAACACTTTGGCCAGGATAGACCAGCTCTTCTCTTCACATTCTTTCTAATTAATTAACTCTGTGCAGTTGCGCATCACTGTAGTCTCATTCTTGAAAATGGCTAACTTTTCAAGCAAATACTTTCATTTCATTTCTGAGCATTTTGAAAGCAAGATCAGAGTTGCAGGAGAGGCTTCCAGAATACAATAGAACACCAGAACCTGGTGAAGGAGTATTTCAGGAACCCTAAAGATAGCTCATCTTAAGTAGGATTAGTGCTTCTGGTATGTGGAATGCCTTTGCATTGTTTGCCTCTGAGAGAGTGGCAGGAGTTTGCTATATAGACCAGTCCTGATCTATTATGACCAAGAATTTGGCAAAAATTTGGGATTAACCACCAGCATGCGGTGATAAGACTAATATCTATGGAGAACTTTGTGTATAACAGGTCTGATATAAGTGCTTCATATGCATCATATTATTTGAATTTCACAGCAACCTTGTGAGGTAGATGACATTTATTTTCAGTTTTGGATTTTTTTGTTTGCTTTTGGACCACATTCTGCAATGCTCAGAACTTACTCTTGGCTCTGCACTCTGGATTCACTACAAGCCCAGTTCAGGGAACCATATGAAGTACTGGAGAATCAAACCTGGGTTGGCCACGTGCGTCAAGCCACTTAATTCACTGCACTCTCTCTCTAGCCCATTAATCACTATCTTTTTTTTTTCTTTTTGGTTTTTGTTTTTTGGGTCACACCCAGCTCAGGGGTTACTCCTGGCTGTCTGCTCAGAAATAGCTCCTGGCAGGTTCGGGGGACCATATGGGGCACCGGGAGTCGAACCAAACACCTTTGGTCCTGGATCGGCTACTTGCAAGGCAAGCGCCGCTGTGCTATCTCTCCGGGCCCCCATTAATCACTATCTTTTAGCTGAGGGAACTAAAACATAAATTGATTGTTTAGTTTAACTGAAGTCCACAGTGACTACTTGGAAGATTTTTTATTTCGATCCAACAGTCATTACATATTATGGCTTGAACCTGATCAAAGCTTTACAATGGGACAGTGTGCATTGAGGATTGGTTGTCTTGCACAGATTGGCCAATTTTATAAGGGAAAAAGTCTTTTTATCTTGAAGACTGAGGAATGTGGATGGAAAATCAGTTATCTACATGTAAAAGAGGAAGGAAAAAGGAAGTATGTACTCTAGCCCACTAGGTCTGGAATAAGAATCAAGAATATGTGTTTCAACTAAATACCCAGGTGATGACTCTTCATCATTGTACTTTGTGAACTGTTGGTTAAGTCGTTACTAACATTAATTAATAGCCAGTGAGAGTTTTAAAAAGAAATGAAGTGTCAAAGCAACAATATAGCAGGTAACGTGCTTGCCTTGCCTGTTACCGACATGTATTCTATCCCAGCACCCCATATGGTCCTCTGAGCCCTGCCAGGAGTGATCCCTGACTACACAGCCATGAATAGATCTTCAGTAGGAGCCAGGATGATTACTATAGCAGGTATGGCATTCGGTTTACAAGTGGCCAACCTAGATTTTATCCTGGTACCTCATATGGTCCTCTGAAGTATCTTGAGTGTAGAGCCAGGAGTAACCAACCCCTAAGTACTGCCATGTGTAGCTCAGAAGCAAAACAAAAACAATTAAAACAGAAAAGTCTGAGCACTGCTGTGTGTGACTAAAAATATGCACTAGAGAAAAAGGTAACAAGGTCATTAAAAAGATAAGAGTTAGAAAATGGAAATAAACTAGTTGACAAGAGTGAGTGAACAGGAAACCATTTTAATTGTGCTAAAGAAGGTACTCAAGGCAAGACAAAACATTGTGACTATGTATAGGGATAGATGTTAACTAGATTTACTGGAGTGATCATCTTATAAGATATACAAACATGGACTCATTCTGCTGTACACCTGAAACTACTATAATGTGTGTCATTTATACTTCAGTTTAAAATATAGGACAGGTGGAAGGGAGAGTGCTGATGAAACACTATCTGAAGGTGACATTTGAAATGAGTACCAGAGGCAAGAAGGAGCTGGGGCGGTGAACTCTAGGCTGAGAGAACAAAGACTTGACAAAGTAAGGAGCTGGGGGAGCCTGCTTGTGGTTTGAGATTATACCTGGATGAACTCATGGAGTAGTTTGGGACTTGACTTAGAGCACAGAGTTCCGAGGAGAGGAGTGGCATGAGCTGTTTGTCATTTCAAAAACAATTACTTTGGATGATTGGTATAGGTGAGACTAGAGAGAGGAGTGTGGCAGCTGGGAGATAGGATTGGAGGCTAGTCTTGTATTTGGGGGAGATGTGGTGCTGGTTGGTGTTGGGAGGAGTGGGATGGGATAGAGATGAGTTAGAACAATGCATCTATTTTTCTATCTGGGCCTCATCAGAGCAGTGCTTTTCAGTGTGCAGGGAAGTTTCATATGTGTTATTTTGGAAAGGCGAGAAGTGTGAAGAACATGTGAGAGAAATCTTGATTATTAACAGTTCTTTGAACGCCTGTGCCTTGCTTCTCTTTCTCTCTTCCCCTAAGGGTGAGCCCTCAGTTATTTGGAAAACTTGGCCATCCAGGACAACTTGTTCTCTAAAAGCTTTGGGTTAGCTCTATTAATGTGGAATATAATCTCTGTGTGTGTCATTGCTTAATTGTTGGCATGTAGTGACTCAACTGTAATTTAAATTAATAGACTGTGCATATAAGCACACTATTGTTCTTCTTAGATCTCGATGGAGCTTTGATTGGCACTTAAGTGCTGGTGTATTTGAATTAATTACTTGAGCTGAGAAGGAGCTGGGAAAACACATCAGAAGTTAAAAAAAAAGAAGAAGAAAAAAAAAGATAGTTGTGATGTGATGTAGGAGTGAAAGGAATATATTCAGTGTGGGAGTGAGCCTGGAAGAAAAGTGCCTGAATTTGGAGACTGAAATGTACATCCTGATGATTCCTAGATACCTGGGGTCTTGACCAGATCTTAGTACTGTAGTAGGGCATGTGGTCAGCTGATGGCTCCTGTTTTTTGGTCCTTCTGCAAGAGGAACAGTCACATCAGAGGCCCCCCTTCCGGTCGAAGGATCTGGGCCCAAGTCAGCTCCACCTCAGGCTATCTTTTTCTCACATGTTTACACACATCCTCTTTAAATCCTGTTTCTTTTCATTTTCTCTTTCAAATCTTGCCCAGTTACCTTAGGAAATTCTTTCCCTTTCTTTGTTCTATTCCTGGAACCAAAATAAAGGGGAAAATTTTGTAGTCGTGGTTAATATTCATGAGATGCATGCTCTGATAAAGTTATTGACAAATGATCTAATTACTGAATCCTATGGCTAATAGAGCTACCGATTACTTGGGATTACTTGGCAGCATTTGACAGGTTTGGACTTCAGCTCCTGGAAGCTTTTCCTTCACATTCTACCTTCACCTTCCTCATGGCTCCTGAACTCTGTCTTTCCTTCCTGTTTCTTCTTTTCTCAAATTGAAGAACTTATGAAACATTTTTCTGAAGGTTTTTTTTTTTCATACAGACTTTGCCAAAAGGGTTCTAATAAAAGGAATCCTGTGGAACTTTAGGAATCACAAGTCTGTTTCATACAGTAACATTTTATTTGATAAAGCATTGTATTCCTGCCCATGTTTAATTTCTAGACAGGTAGTTGAAAAGGTATAGATGGGGCCCGGAGAGATAGCACAGCGGTGTTTGCCTTGCAAGCAGCTGCCCAGGACCAAAGGTGGTTGGTTCGAATCCCGGTGTCCCATATGATCCCTGTGCCTGCCAGGAGCTATTTCGGAGCAGACAGCCAGGAGTGTCCCCTGAGCACCGCTGGGTGTGGCCCAAAAACCAAAAAAAAAAAAAAGAAAAGAAAAGGTATAGAGGATGTAATAATTGTGTGTCTCCACCCCAAAAGTCACCGTATATTTCTTGACATTTTTATTTAAATATTTTAATAATTAAAAAGTTGTTATTTAGTGGAAATGTTTTCAGTAGAGGTCTTTAGGCACTTTAGCAGTTTTTAAGATGCAATGGTTTTGTTCACCAAAGCCATGCAAGTTAAGACTGTCAGAAATGCGTTTCTTTCCCCTTGACTCTTCGGCTACATTTGGCAATGCTCAGAGATTGTTAGTCCTGGCTCCTCACTCAGGGATTGCTCTTGGTGGTGCTAAGGGAACATATGGGATGGCCTGAGATGGAACCCAAGTCAACTGTGTGTAAGGCAAATAAATGCCCTACCAACTGTACCATCTCTCTGGTCCATTTCCTCTGATCTGGAATTTTATTTCCTAGCTTCTCTAGTCTACTTGCACTTTCCTGAATGCGCCTGTCTCTCTAGAGCCCCCTTCTCTTTTTATACCTGGCATCCATACAGCTGCTTGCTTCCTCCCCACCCTTAAAACTGAAGATATCTTCATTTTGGCACAAACACTTATTTTAAGGAATTTACGGTTCCATATTGAAAATTTTACCTTATTTTAAATTGGATTATTTCTTCAATGACCGGTATTTTAAATTAGTAAGTGACTCTTCTTGCATTTAGTTGTTTAGGTGCAGACAGTATTGATTTGTTTGTTTTAAAAAAAATTATAAAGGATTGTGTTTAGGTGCAGACAGTATTGATTTGTTTCCATATTTGTTTGCTTTTAAAAAAAATTGGAAAGGATCACACCTTGTGATCTCGGGGCTCTGTTCTCAGGAATTACAGCTGTCAATGCCTTCGGAGACCATATGAGATGCAAAGGATTGAAACCAAATTGTTCACATGCAAGACAAGCACTTTACCTGCTGTATTAACGCATCAGCCTTTTTAAATTACTACTAAATCTTCATGAGATAGTCCTAAATCTTCATGAGCTAGTGAGTTAAAAAGTTGATATGAGTTTCAGTCATACAATGTCCCAATATCCATCTCTTCATCAGTGTTCATTTTCCACTTCCAACGTCCCCAGTTACTCTCCTGCCCCTATCCCCCCCACTCCCAGCCTGCTTCTATGGCAGACACACACCCTCTCTTTCATTCTCACTCTCTCTCATTCTCTCTCTCCTCTCTCTCACACACATACACATACATACAAAACACACTTTCTGTATCTCCCTCTCTTACTTCCCTTTTTTTAGGTACCATGGTTTGCAATATTGCTACCAAATAAGCATTTTATATATATATATAAATATATATATATATATTACTTTACTTCCATTTAATTCCTAATTCTAGTCCAGAGTGACCATTTCCAACTTCTGTTGTTACCATGGATCCTTCTCTGCCCTAACTATACTCCCTTATTGTTCCATTTGTCTTTGGGTATTATTATCATACTATGTTTTCTGTTTTTGATTTTGGGCCACACCTAGGAGCCCCCAGAAGTTTCTCCTAGCAGGCTATGGTGTGTGTGTATGTGTGTGTGTGTGTGTGTGTGTGTGTGTGTGTGTGTGTGTGTGTGTGTGTGTGTGTAAGATGCCTGGGACTGAACTGGATCTGCTACTTACAAGGTAAATGCCCCACATGCCATGCTATTGCTTGGCTAGTGTTTTTAACTTTTTTGGTTTTGGGGGCATACCCTGTGATGCTCAGGGGTTAACTCCTGGCTATGTGCTCAGAAGTCACTCCTGGCTTGGGGAGTCATATGGGACGCTGGGGGATTGAACCGTGGTCTGTCCTAGACTAACACTGGCAAGGCACCTTACCTCTAGCGCCACTGTACTGGCTCCAGTTTTTTATTTTTTTAATTCTGCATCTGTGTTCTTCACCCTCTGATTCATTTCTTTCAACATGACACTCTCCTTGTCTATCCATGTATAAGCAAATTTCATGACTTCATTTTCCTAATAGCTGTGTAATATTCCATTGTATAGATGTACTATAGTTTCTTATCCACTTATCTTAGACACTGGGATCGTTTCTGGATTATGGTTATTGTAAATAGTGTAGCACTGAGCTTAGGGGCACAGATGCCTTTTCTGCATTGTGTTTTTGGGCCCATAGAATATATTCCTAGGAGCAGTATAGCTGGGTCACATGGTAGCTCAAATTTGAGTTTTTTTGAGGGATGTCCTTATTGTTTTCCACTGCTGGTGGGAATGTAGATTTGTTCAATTGTTCTGGAAAACAGTATGTTTCCATGTTTTGATTGTAGCTTTTATTCTCAACATTTTGAGGGAGGGGAAAATACTCAGAGGTTACTCTTAGCTCTGCATTCAGCAGTCATTCCAGGTGGAGCTCACAGGGCCATATGGGATACTGAGGTTCTAACTTACATATGCCATGGGAAAGGCAAGTACCTTACTACTGTACTCTTTCTCTGGCTCTTTCATGCAACATTGGTTTGAGCCTGATTCAAACTCTTAACCAGTAGCCTTATTCTAAGCACTAGTTGACATTTGTCTGGGGGAAGTTGGTTTCTCAATATTCTATACATACTACTAAATTTCTGTCATACATCCCAGTTGAGAGCAATAGAATGAACCTTGGACTGGCATTTGCCATTTTGATTCTGATATTGGTGTTTTGATTAATTACTCAATGCTGTTAGGCCTCAGTTACCTCATTATTAAAATGAGATGGTTAGATTAGAGGGGGTGATTTTAATAGTGGAGATAATAATAGCTGGCTTAGTTTGCTAAGAAATAGATCGGGTTCTGTGCTATGCATTGGCCATAGGTCATGCTTTCTAATCTTGACAGCATTGTTCTCAGGTCAGACATAATATTTTCATTTCTGTTTGAAGAAACTGAGGGACAGAGAGGACCTTGCCTTGCATAACTGATGCATGAGCAGAATGAACTTAGAATGCCTGGAGAACCTGATTATTTTTTTATTTTAAGGAGAAATATGTTTTTATTTAGGAATTCTGGGAAGGGAGGGAAGGAGGGAGAGAGAGAGAAAGAGAGAGAGAGAACCATCTGTTTTTCCAAAGGTGGAGAGAGCCCCAGTATGTAGGTTAAGAGGGGAAATCTAAGTGATATGTGTGTGCAGACATCATGTGTATAGACTGGGGACAAACATACATGTTGGTTGGGAGGAACTTTTGACCACTGTTTTCTAGTTTAGCAGTTCTGTGTGATGCTATTTATAGAACAAAGCCTGTTATTTTGAAAGTTTGATGACAAAATATAAGTTTTACTAAAATCTTTTTTTTTTTGTGTTTTGTTTTTTGTTTTTGGGTCACACCCAGTGACGCTCAGGGGTTACTCCTGGCTATTCGCTCAGAAGTCGCTCCTGGCAGGCACGGGGGACTATATGGGGAACCGGGGGATCGAACCGTGGTCCGACCTAGGTTAGCACAAGGCAAGGCAGGCACCTTACCTTTAGCGCCACCGCCCGGTCCCTGTTTTACTAAAATCTTATTTTACATTTTTTTCTACTTTCAAGTAATTTTTATTTTTATTAAAGTTTTGGTCTTTTCTTCACATACCATTTTGAATGTATTATTCAGTTAGAGCATTAAACATTGGAGAGGAACTCTGTCATTAACACTCTTTACAGTTCATTAAAAACACCAACAGTGTGCTCCTGCTTGTCTCAGAAGTGGATTGATGTCCCTTGATATTTTGACTTCCGTTAGATAGTTAGGAAACTAAACCTTCCTTTAAAAACTGTATTTCTCCTTTCAACCTCTACCCCAAATTGTCTAGTAAGTACTTGCATCAAGACTGTTAAAGCATTGAACAATGTCTAGATCACTGTATTCATTTATCTGTGGCCACAGTGTGTCAGAGTCTCTGAATTTGTTAGTGAACAAAACACCAATTTGAAGCTAATAAAGCAAAGATCTCAGGTGGAAGAAATTGTTTACAGTCATACCAAAATGCACAGGTGCTCAATAGCTGTTTTTCATGTTTTAAACATCATCATATTTAGATGAATTCATTTTGGGGTGGGGTTGGGCCATACCTGGTGGTGCTCAGAGATTACTCCTGGCTCTGTGCTCAAAAATCATTCCTCTCAGTCTTGGAGGATCATAGTCATACTGAGGATTGAATTTGGGTCTTCCACATCCAAGGCAAATGTCCCACTTGCTGTGCTGTTGTTTCTGCCCCAAGAATTAACTTTTATTCAAGACTGCCACATGGCAGTTCAAGATTTTCGCTCTGCTTTAAAACTCATTAAACATTAGTCAATCAGACCTATTGCTTTTAGTGGAATGATCATTTACCATCTAAAGGACTACTATTTTGTTTGGTTATTTAAGGGCCATACCTGGCAATGCTTAGGGGTTATTCCGTGCTTTGTGCTCAGGTATTACTCTCTGCAGTGCTCAGGGCATCATTATGAGTTGCTGGGGATTAGGTAGTCTTACATGGCAGACACCCTACCCATTGTACTCTCTTTACAGTTCCCAGGGCTGTACTTTTTTTTTTTGTTGTTATGAGAACAAAGATGCAAAGAAAGAGGACAAGGTAAAGTTACAGTGGGAAGACAATCACCCATGAACAGAATCCCTTTGCTGACAACTTAATTTTGAATTTTCAGCCAAAGAACATTAAGAAAAATAAAACAAAACACATGTACAATTACTTTATCTCTCAAGTCCCCAGATTTTAGTACATTATAACTTTTATTAGCAGTATACAAAGCAATCTAAAGCCACTTTTGAGAGTGAAAATGAACACTAATAATGATACTGAGACAATGAATGTAAACTTGGATAGTCTCAGAGTATATGTGTCCTTCCCTATTAGTATATGAATTAGTTTTTTAATCTTGCATCTTTAATTATGATTAAGTTTGAAAGGAGATTGAAGGGGCCCGGGAGATAGCATGGAGGTAAGGCCTTTGCCTTTCATGCAAAAGGCCATCAGTTCGAATCCCGGTGCCCCATATGGTCCCCCGTGCCTGCCAGGAGCAATTTCTGAGCATGGAGCCAGGAGTAACCCCTGAGCACTGCCGGGTGTGACCCAAAAACCAAAAAAAAAAAAAAAGAAAGGAGATTGAAGAGAGACAGACAAAGAAACAGGCAGAGAAAGAGAGAGAGAGAAAGAGAAAGAAAGAGAAAATCTGGTTTGTATCTAATGTGTATCTGGTTTCACTGGTAGTTGGAGGGGTTAAATATTCTCTGTTTTATAAGAGTTTGTTTTGTAATATTCTCCCCCCCTCTTGGATTTATGGGCCATACCCATCAATACTCAGGCTTCCTTGGAGTGCTGGAGATTGAACCAGGATCAACCACATGAAAGGCATATGTTTTGCCTACTGTATTGTATCTCCAGTCCTTAGACATAATTTCTTACCTATTTCTTTAATAATTTGTTTCCACAAAATATCAAGTCATTAACTAAGTTGGATGGACTTTCTCAGATAAGCATCTTACAGCAGTAATAGGGTGCTGTGATTTCTAGTCTCTTCTAAAGAAACAAATTTCATGCAGTCTTGTTGATTTCTGTCAAAGATAAAAAAACAAAGTACCACATAGCCCCAATTTATTGCAAAAACTGAGAGAAATGGAGAGATAAGACAGTGGACTGAGTGCTTGGTTTGAATGCTGAAGGTACGATTCAATTCCCAGCAACAGGGGCCACAGCTGGGAGTGAAGTTGAACATCACTGGGAACAACCAACAATAGTCTCAAAAACTCAAAACAAAAATAAAACGTAATTTTTTTCATTATGGATCACACTTGGCAGTACTCAAGGATAGCTCCTGGGGGAAACGGGTATGACAACAATGATTACCATGGGATACCTGCTTTGAACTAGGGTCAGCTGCATGCAAAACAAGTACCCAGCCTACTGTGGTATCTAGTCAGCCCTGTTTCTGGAATCTTATAGAACTTAAAGACTTGTCACAAATGGGATTGTCTAGGGGTATTAAAAAAGAAAAGCTAGGCTTGAGAATCTTTGTTCTTAAAGATTCAGAAATATCTGATGATTTGATTGTGTAACTTATTTTGGAATGAATATATCATTAATAATGTCAATAGGTTGTAAATGGTTCCCAAGGGAATACATCAGCATACTTTCTATAAACTGTCATTATCAATGTCTGTTGTCTTAGAGTCAACAGAAATGATTGAGTCATCCCAGTTACACTTTTGAGTCATTCCTTTAAGGGTAGAACCTTTTTTATTAGCCTTTTAAAAAACGGCTATCGGATGGGGGCAGGGAAGAGTGTCTTGAATGTTTGGGAGAGTAATATATACTTGGAAGTACATACTGAAGGAAAACAGTTGTCCTACAAAACTTGTGTTCTGGGTCAGAGAGATAGCACAGCGATAGGGCATTTGCCTTGCAAGTGGTTAACCCAGGACCAATGATGGTTTGAATTCCAGCATCCCACATCGTCCCCCATGCCTACCAGGAGTGATTTCTGAGCAGAGAGCCAGGAGTAACCCTGAGTGCCGATGGGTGTGGGCAAAAAAAAACAAATATAAAAATAAAAACCAATATGTGTTCTAAGTGGCAGTGAAGTCACATAGAAACTGTTTCAAACTTCAGGCCTTGGCTGTTGGCAGTTGACCTTTAAGTTATAGATTTTCTGATTATTTGGAATTTTCCTCATCTCAAATATCAGTGAGTTGGTGTCCTGGAAATTGGGACATCTCTTTGCTTAGGGTGATTATTGGATGTACGAACAATACTTGTGGTATGTGGTGGTGGTGGTGGTGGTGGTGGTGGTGGTGGTGGTGGTGGTGGTGGTGGTGGTGGTGGTGGTGGTGGT
>PVKC010005997.1:0-11005 GCA_004027635.1 Crocidura indochinensis | reverse complement strand
ATTCATCCTGAACTATGTAAACTCTTATGTCTTTTGTTTTCAGGTCCATACATGATGGTACTCCAAAGCTGTTCTAGTTAGGTACTTTGGTTGCTCATTGTGGTACTCAGAGGACCATGTGGTTCTAGGGATTGAACCTGAGCCTCTTGCATATAAAGTATGCACTCCAACCTGTTGAGCAATCTCTCTGATTCGACTTTTTTTTTTCATCTTTTATGTATCTTTTCTTTTTTTTGGGGGGGTGGGTGGGTGTCACATCTGGCAGCGTTCAGGGGCTACTCCTGACTCTATGCTCAGAAATCACCCCCGGCAGGCTTGGGGGACCATATGAGATGCCGGGATTCGAGTGACCGTCCTTCTGCATGCAAGGCAAATGCCTTACCACTGTGCTATCTCTCTGGCCTTATTATGTATCTTTTTTAACTTTTAAATCATTGCAGTATCCAAGCATGTTTTTCCTCAGATTATTATAAATATGCATTATAAATAAAAAATATCTAAAGATCCCAACAGAGCCCAGGGTTTTTCCTTTTTTTTTTTGTTTTGTTTTGTTTTGTTTTTGTTTTTGGGTCACACCCGGCAGTGCTAAGGGGTTACTCCTGGCTCTATGCTCAGAAATAGCTCCTAGCAGGCTCAGGGGTCCATATGGGGTGCCGGAATTCGAACCAATAACCTTCTGCATGAAAGCCAAATGTCTTACCTCCATGCTATCTCTCCGACCCCGAGCCCAGGATTTTCAAGTTGAAATTTAGTTAGCTCTACTTACTTATTTCTATTGAATCACTTGAAAATAGCAGTGGAATAAGTTTTTTTGAGTGGTCTCAGTGGTGTTTGTCCATTTTAACGCACTATGCCAGTAAAATATGAGTGTGGGGGTATGGACAAAGATGATCAAGTACTTAAAGGTTCAAAAATCTACTGGCTAGACCAGAGAGAGTTCTGAAGGTGAGGTGTATGTTTACATGCAGCTTGATTCAATTCTTGGCGATGCTTATGGTCCCTTAGGGGTCACTCCAGATCAGGAGTAGCCCCTGAGCACTGCCACATGTAATCCCAATACCACTCCCCCTCCTTAATACTTGGAGCCATTATTATAGTTCTTGAAAGACAACTATAGTTTTGACTTCCTTTAGCTTAAGTAGCCAATTTCTTGAATTGATGGCTTTGACTATAATATATAGTGCATATAAATCTGAGATTTTGCAATCCAGAAAAGGTGCACACACATGCTGTAACAAATTTCTTGAACAATTTCTTACCATTACGCCACTTGATGCATTCTGGTATTTTTCTATTATTTGTTATTTCAACTTTAAAAAGTTGGCTATGACCATTAAAATGATTTCACAATTCATTAATAGGTTTTGAGCTGAAGTTTAAAAATTACACGTCCAAACAGACATTTTCGTGGGTGTGCATGTTTGAAGGCAAGGTCCATGAAGTCATGTTTTCCTATCAGTGGTGTTAATAAGTGTAGTCATAATAAAACAAACCGTTTCATTAATTAGAATATTTACTACAATAAATGGGTCTGGATTGATTTCTTTATGAACAGTACATTTTTTTCTACTAGGATGAAGTCATTGAGTGTTTCCAGTCTGTCCCGACAATCCTTATAATTCTTCTTGTTGATATTAAATGGACTATTGAAATAGCATTTTGTCTGTGTGTCTTAGCTGGTAATGAGAACTGTTTATTATTGTTTGGGTTACCAAAACAGCTGTTGACACCTAAATCATGTCTGAGAACACCCATTAAGTAGCAAGAAAACACAGAGTAATATAGTTTACCCCTGTTCTGTTCCATGTGCCACCTGGTCTGTGGCTCTTGATCAAACTATGGAAAGTAACCCCAAACTTGGAGCATTTTATATTTTTCTCTTTAGAACATATCCTCATGGAAAGTGGGATGCTTAACAATTGAAAATAAATAAACAAAAAGCCCTGAAAACAAGTGAAACTTGTTTGAGTATTTGAAAACATTGCATTAGTCTAACATGTTTTATTATTTATTTTAAAGGTTTCCATTGAAGTCATGCTTTCCTTGTGGTATGACGTTGACATACCAATCTTTTGTTCTCTCCCTTTTCTAACTTGTAGTGCTAGCATCTCCTTGAAGAACACACCCTTAAAAGTCTCCTAGGCTGTATTGCTTCATCGAGAACATAAACAATTACAGCATCAAATATTACCTTTGAAAATGAAGTCATGCGTCTTCCTTAATTGCTGAACCCTAGGAATTCTAAAGAGGGTATGTTTAACTCCTCCCCACTTGCTAACACAAGAAAATGTCCCTATACATAAAGGAAAAATAACAACAACAACACAAATCCCTAGGTTTATTATTTTCGGTTAATTAAGCCAGAAATGTGTAGGAGTAAGAGTGTCAAAATTGGAGTTATAATAAAAGCTTTGGAAAGGACCTACGAAATATTTTACTGTTAAGAAAGCAGAGATTTCGGGGACTGTGTTTGTTCATTCTACCCCTACTCCTTTCATTCCTTTGTAGTATGTGACTGACAGATGATTTTTCTATAGTAAGCTTGACATGCTTAAATGTCCTCTGGCAATTTACTGTACTTTTAGAATCAAGTTCTGATTTCTAGAGGTCATAGGCCTTTGGGGGATGTGTTTTTTCTGCTTGTCTCAGTGGCATCTGCTGCCAGTGAGACATCAATTCTGGGATCCTGGATCTCTGAGTATACCAGCTGTATCTATTTACTTGATCTTCTTTTCCACATACCCCCTCTGTCTGGAAGGCACCTTCTTTTCCAAACAAGTTTTCTCATTCCAAACTTGCCATTTTTTCACCTATGAAGCTAGTTGACATTTTATATCAGGATGTAATCATTGCCATAAATAAATTCTGTGAAACAGTACTGAAAAACAACATGTACTATAAGAATTACATTATAAAGTTTATCTTATAGGATTTTATGTTTTAGTTAAAATTTTGTTTTTGGCTTTTGGGTCACATTTAGCAGTGTTCAGGGCTTATTTCTGAATCTGCACTCAGAGATCAGACCCACTAATATTCAGGGAATCATATACTGAGGACCATATACAGGAGAACAAACTGAGAAAGGAATAGAATCAGATTGACTATGTGCAAGGCAAACACTCAACCCATAGTACCATCCCTCTAGCATGACATTTTAGTGCTTTACATTAATTTATTATTCTCTTCCCTTTACTCGTATAGTGAGGACCAGAATCACTGTTTGGTTGAGGTGCTCACACATTCATAGTGATGCTAGCCGGGGGCAACCCACCAGACTCTGGTCTTTGTGTCTTGACTGGGGGATTTGCTGGGGCCTGCATTCCTTAAATTGTCCTCACACGCATTCTCACTACGACATACTCCTTTTGACTCACTTTCTGGTTAAAGTGCTCATTGGAGTCACTGGGGCTCACACACATGTTCACTGAAGGTTATACTTCCTGATCAGGTTTTTCCTTTTAAAGTGTGGTACTCACCCAAGGTCAAACCTCTTTCCTGTTTTCAAACACTTGGATACACTGCAGTATACCATACTTGCCGGCGTATAAGACGACTGGGCCTATAAAACGACCCCCTAATTTTACAGTTAAAACATACATTTAGGCCTGTATTCGCTATGTAAGACAGAACGTTCCTGTGCTGCAACTGTATGTAGCGCAGTGAGTCAATCACAACAAGCAAAGGTTCAAAGGGTATACTGGGCCCGGGAGATGGCATGGAGGTAAGACATTTGCCTTTCATGCAAAAGGTCATCAGTTCGAATCCCGGTGCCCCATATGGAGCCTTGCAGTGATTGGTGCAGGATCGAATTGGAAAATTTGTTTTGTGGCAATATCCAGATGATTTTCGTTTAGCACCATATGAGACGTTTTTCGGGACATACTCAGCGCATGAGACAACTCCCGATTTTCGGTTGACTTTTTTTTTTGTTTCAAAAGTCGTCTTATATGCTGGAAAATACGGTAATTTGTTCTTGGTGCCAGGGAATCTCACATTTTGGAATTGTCAGTCACAAAAAGTAGAGTAGATTTCGTTTAGTGCAGGCATTGTTGGCACTGGAGATTGAACTCAGCCTTATATCTGCAAGGTATAAACATTAAGCTACTGAACTATCCCTACCAGGACCCAAGCAGTCTTTTCTCTTTCTTTGTGCTAGATTGAACACTGATGCCAAAATTTCATCTATTCCGTTATCTCTCTATATGGATCTGGCTACTAGCTCAGTAGATTTCACATTCTTTTTTAACTACCAACTTCATAGGTAGGCTGAAATGTTTTGGGCAAGGTTTTAAGTTATACTGATCAGTGTGCCAGGGGAACAGAGATGCCAAGAACCATCCAGTGAGTGAGCAAGATATTGTCTTGACTGATGAATTATCCCACTCAGTATAATGCTTGCATCTCTGTGAAGTTTTGCCAGCCTAATGAGTGGGATCCCAGATCGTGAGACTGCCTCCCTAAAATACTCTCTGCCCCTTACTTGTCAACAGAGCAGCCCTGCCTCTGGAAGCTCTTGTTCAACTCCATGGTTGACTGATCATTGGCCCTTGCTGAGTGACCTATGTCATGATACTTACCCATGGCTTTCTTGTTGCCCTGTACTATGTCGTCCTTCTTTTTTTTGTTTTGTTTTGTTTTTTTTTTTTTTTGGGGGGGGGGGGCTACACCCGGCGGTTCTCAGGTGTTACTCCTGGCGGTCTGCTCAGAAATAGCTCCTGGCAGGCACGGGGGACCATATGGGACACTGGGATTCGAACCAACTATCTTTGGTCCTGGATCAGCTGCTTGCAAGGCAAACGCCGCTGTGCTATCTCTCCGGGCCCTGTTGTCCTTCTTATACTCAGTACCCACCACTATGTACAAAACTAGTAGATGTTTAATCAAAGGAGAAAGAAGAGGCACATGGCCCAGTGGACACAGTGTCTGAAATAGCCAAACAAGACTGGTCAGTGTTCAGTAAAGAGGGTGACATTGATTTGGTTTGGGAATAGACTGGAAGAAGGACCTTGAATCATAAGATGAATTAATTTTTCCCATGAAAGACATGTAAGTAGGTAAGATCATGTGTTTTTAATTACAAAAGGTCATCATACATATTAAGGTTTCATTTATACATAGCAAAATTGTATTAAAGGTCTAAGAGAAATTCTTAGATAAATATATATTAAGTCCTTAGATAAATATATATAAATATGTAACCATTGTCAAAAGAAAGATTTAGAGCATTTCCATTACTTCAAAAAGCTTTCAGGGGGCCTGGGAGATAGCATGGAGGTAAGGCATTTGCCTTTCATGCAAAAGGTCATCGGTTCGAATCCCGGTGCCCCATATGGTCCCCCGTGCCTGCCAGGAGCAATTTCTGAGCATGGAGACAGGAGTAATCCCTGAGCACTGCAGGGTGTGACCCAAAAACCAAAAAAAAAAAAAAAAAAGCTTTCAGGTGCCTATCATAGCTTAGTTTTACCATCTCAGGTCTTCTTTCTTTCTTTAAAGGTTTGTCTTTTCAGGTCATATAAATTGTAACAATTTTCAGTCCTTTGGGTCTTCTTTCACTCTGGATAGATGTTTGAGAGTCATCCATGAAGTTTTTGGTATCAGCGCAAGTGTTTTATGTTCGTGAATACTCTATTTTATAGGTATACCAAAGTTGGCTTATTCATTCAACAACTGAAGAACATTCACGTTGACGTTAGTTTATGTCAATGTGGCCATGAGTGTTTTGTGGTCGTGAGTGTTTTCTTACTGATTTAGTTTTGGTTTGGAGGCCACATCTGGCAGTGCTCAGTTTACTCCTGACTCTGCCTTTAGGAAGCACTCCTGGAAGGCTTGGGGAACTATTTAGGGTGCAAGAGATCAATTCCTTAAGCCTAGGTCAGCTGTGTACAAGGCAAGCACTCCTGCCCCAGTGTTTTCTTTAAGATACTCCTGCAGAGTGTGCGTACCACATGTTGAAATTCCAGTGGTACTGTATCTTCATCTGCATTTAGTGTCGGCAACCATTATTAGTAGTAGTATTTTGTGGAAGGGAGTTGGGGCACACCTGGTGACGCTCAGAGTAATCCTGGCTATTCACTCAGAAATCGCTCTTGGCTTGGAGAACCATATGGGACCCTGGGGATCAAACTGAGGTCTGTCCTGGGTCAGCCACGTGCAAGGCAAACACCCTACCACTGCACTATCGCTATGGCCCCAGTAGTAGTATTTTGTATAATTGCCAATTGGATAGCCACATGGCATCTCATTAAGATGTAATTTACATTTCAAATAACTAATAACAGCTTTTTAAAATGTTTTTTTGTTTGTCATTTGTGTCATTTACCTGAGTGGATTAGCTGATCCACTCTGTGTGTGTTTGAAAATCAGATTGATTTTTGTTCTGAAATAGGAAAGTTCTTTCTCTATTGTAGGTACATATATTCTGCCTGATACTGTGTTTTTCCTCTCCTTTCCTTAGTTGCCATTGTCTTTGTCATCAGTGGGAGTGACATACACATTTGGCATCTAGCCATTTTTGTAGCAGTGCTTCCATGAGGCTATCCAACATTCCCAGTGCTTGCACACTGGGTGCTCACTGAGCACAGGACCCACCATCTTGATGCTTGTCAATGATCTGCAAAGGTCATGCTCTTCAGTAATGTTGCCCACACCTACTCTTACTGTTGAGCTCTCCTGGGTTGCAATAGTGCTTCCAGCAGGTGCCTAACAGGGGTCTCATGTTCTTTACTGGTGTATGGCCATGGTGCTTGTGGTGTCCACCAAGGATTGTCCCTTCTGGTTGTGGTGCTTACACACAACTAGCTATGGTGTAGCCAGAAGTTGCAGTGCTAAAGATTTCAAAATGCAAGGCTGCCAGGATCATGCTTAGCATCTATATATATATATATGTACATATATACATATATGTATATGCATATACATATACCAGCGACCAAATTTAGGACCTCTTGCCAGTCAGGCAGACATTACAAACCATGGGGCTATCCCTCATCCATGATAAATATAATCTCTCCTTTCTTTTCTTGGCTTGAATTTTGGTCCACACTACTGTGCACAGTGTTTACTTCTAGCTCTGTGCTTATGGGGCTTTCCTGATGGAGCCAGGGATTGTATCAAGACAAACACTTTACCTGCTGTACTATCTTTCAGGCCCCATTGCAAACATTTTCTTTCAGTGTGTTTTATGTCTTTTCATTTACCTAGTAATAGTAATGCTGTTTTGGGAAAAAATATTTTTTGAACCACACCTGGATGTGGGTTACTCCTGGCTCTGTACTCATGAATTTTGCCTGGTGGTACTTGGGGGACTATATGGGATGTTGGGAATTGAATCCAGTTGATTGCATTTCAAGACAAAAGCCCTACCCACTGTACTATTGCTCTGTACCTGTCCCTTTTTTGATTTTTGGTATTCAGATGGTGCTCAGGACTTAATCCTGGCTCTATGCTCAGGGATCACTTCTAGAGGGGCATAGAAGATCATATAGGTTGCAGAAGATCTAACAAAGTGCAAGGCAACACTATACCCAATGTCCCTGAAAATCTTTAAAATTTAGCATGTTCCTTCCTCTTCACAAATCTTTATAATGAAAACTCTGTGATCGGTCTATAAAATAGAGGTGTAGATCCAATGAAGATTGGTGATCATAAATAAAATAAATAGTCCAAATAACCTACTATAGAATCAGATTTGTGTTTTGTTTTTGTTGTTTGGGTTTGGGTCATAGCCAGCATGCTCAGTTCTCTTCCCAGCTGTGCTTATTGTAGGGAGAATGTGGAAGTTGCTATCAGTGGTGTTAGGGGACCATGTGGTACTGAGGATTGAATCCAGTCCTCCCATATGCATGTGTTCCAGCCCTTTAACCTATCTCTTTGGTCCAGCCAGAAGATTTTACTTTTTAATAAACATTTTCTTTTCATTTTTCAAAGTATTGAGGCTGCCATTTTCTCTTGCTTATGCTGGAAAGATTATAGATGAGGCTGTTCAAGTACCTTAATGACTTCACAAGATGATAACTTTTCTCTGATGTATAATTAACATTTACTTTTTAAGTGGCAGTATGGTTGTAGCAGTTATCCTTTTAAGAGTTGCAGGGCTGCATAGAAGCAATTTTTGGATTCTTTTCCACCGCAAAGCACTGAGTCTTTATGAAATATCATGTTTCCTTGAAACATCAGGGAAGATGCCAGAAAACATGGGGCCAATTTTTCCTGCTGCCTAAAACAGTGGTGGAAATGTTGCACATGGCATTCTAAGGGTGTCTGTTGTGACATCTAGTTGGAGACTAGCAGTTCTCAAGTATGTAAGGTCAGAAAATATATCTGTGTAGCAAAGCTGACTAAAATAGCATGATTACTGTTTTGGCTGCATTTCTGCAGTATAAAGAGCTGTGTCTTCACATATATGTATGTAGCTACTCTCATTCTATTTACAGTGCAATGATGTATTTTGTTATATTTTTATTTATTTTTGGTTTGGGGGTTACGTGTAGTGTTTGTTGATTGGAACTACCCCCAATGTAGTGCTCAATGTTGAGCAAGGCTGACCTCTGTTAGAACTTTCTCTCTATCTTCCAATAATGCAATTTCACAATGTAAATTGTGGGGTCAGATCAATATCTCATCCTGCTGAGTTCATGCTTTGCATGTCTAAGATGCAATTTCTTTTCCTTGCACATTATCATATTGTCTTCAACACTGTTAGGAGTAACCCCCCTGATCACTGAACTGGGAATAGCTCTTGTATACCATAGAGCACAGAAAATGACACAAATAATAATTGGATATTCCCCTATCTTAAACAATAATAACAACTTAAGAATGGAGTCAATTGGACTCAGAGAGAGAGAGAGTATAGGAGTCAGTTTGCTTGCCTTGCATATAGTTGACCTTGGTTCCTAGTTTAAACCCTAGCACCACATATGGTCCCCTAAGTAATGCTGAGTGAACCCTGAGCACTGAGTTAAGAGTAAGCGCTGATCACAAAAAGGGATGAACTGATGGATTTGACTGAAAAGAGAAAGAACCTTATTCAGTGTTTTGATGGAGAAACCATACTAGCTTAACTTAGTACCTTGCATGTATGTAGATATTGGGTACTTTTGTAAATGTCTGAAAATGGGTGACAAGGAATTTCCTTTTCTCTTGTAAAGAAAAATCCTTACTCTCTTTTACTTTTGGCATGGCAACCTCTATGAACAAAGACTTTGCCATTCCATGGTGCATGGCCTGCCAAAAAGAGCTAAAATGGTTAAGCTTTGATATTTATAGTTTTGCTAAAAGATATGCTCAAGCCCACAAAGATAATGTAGGGGTTATGACGCTTGAGCTGCATGTGACTGACCCTAATTTGAATCCCCAGCACCACATATGGCCCCTTGAGCACTACTCGGGGTCGTTCCTAAGCACTGATCTAGGAATAGCCCTTGTGTATTTCTGGGTGGTATGACTCAACTCCTTCCTAATCCCCTGCTTCAAAAGTAAAGAGAGATCACAGAAATTTTTCATTTTACAAGCTAAGAACCTTAGGCATAAAGAAAAAACCAAAACATTGTAAAAATATAAACCATATATAGAAAAAGAATCTGTACCAGTACCTATAAAATAGATTCGATTATTTATGGATTTTGATCTCATAGAAAAAAATTTTTTTTTTTGGTTTTTGGTCACACCTGGCGGCAGTGCTCAGGGGTTGCTCCTGACTCTGCTTAGAAATCGCTCCTGGCAAGCTCGGGGGACCATATGAGATGCTGGGATTTGAACCTTTGTCCTTCTGCATGCAGGGCAAATACCCTACCTGCATGCTACCTCTCCGGCCCCGATCTCATAGAAATTTTAATTTTATTTGGGGGATAGGTGTAATTGGGCCATATCTGGTAGTGCTCAGGGCTTTCTCCTAGTTCTGTGCTCCTGGTGCCAGGGTGCTGTGGATTGAACCTGGGTTGACTCCATGCAGGGTAAGCACCTTACCCACTGTACTATTGCTCTGGCCCCTTATAGATGTTAATATATATAAATGTATATATATATATATATACATACTCAGTGGTACTCAGATATTATTACTGATTTTGCAGTTAGGAATCACTCCTGACCGGCAGGGGGGCCATATGGGATGCTAGAGATGGAATCTGGATTGACTACATGCAAGGCAAATGTGCAACCCATTGTGCTATCGCTCCAACCTCAATATATATATAATATTTAATAATAATAATTATATATATAATTAGTTGAACTATTTTATTTTGTTTTACTTCATTTGCTTTTGGGTCACACCCAGCTGTGCTCTGGAGTTACTCCTGGTTCTGTGCTCAGAAGTCGCTTCTGGCAGGCTTGGGGGACCATATGGGATGCCGGTATTCGAACCTGACTTTATCCTGTGTTGGCCGCATGCAAGGCAAATGCCTGACCACTGTGCTATCACTCTGGCCCCTAGCTTGAACTATTTTAATGACTAGAAATGACTCTAGAAAATTCATTGAGATGATATTGATATTACTGCCAGATTTTTTTCTGTAGCCTTCCCACCATTTTCTTGAGAACCTATTAGAAAACCCCATGTTTGCTACAAGCTGCATATTATTTGGTCACTTTTTAAAAATATTTGGGTTATATTTGAGATATAAACAATATGGTAGCAGATGCACACTTCTAGTTAGTATAAATGGGAGAGCTTATTGAAATTTAGATAACATTGGATCAATCCTAGTAGATTTTAAATGTAATGATTCTATGGCCCTGGCAGCATACTGTGGTGGCACATGCTTGGCCATCATCAGCAAACAGGTTGGGCTCGCTTAGGGAGCATTTTACGGGGACTTTTAAAAGGCTCTCTGTTGAAACATGATGTTCTCTTTACTCTGCAGATACTTCAGCAATAGTAAATTTTATGAGGGGGGAAAAATGAGAGTTTAACCACTGAGGAGTTTTAGCAGTTTCTATTAAACAAGCTTTAATTTTAAACTTAAGAACTACTAGGGCCAGAGCAATAGCACGGAGGATAGGG
>PVKC010005996.1:22167-32484 GCA_004027635.1 Crocidura indochinensis | reverse complement strand
TGTTTTTTTTTGTTTTTTTTTTTTTTTTTTTTTTTTTTTTTTTTTTTTGGTTTTTGGGTCACACCCGGCAGTGCTCAGGGGTTACTCCTGGTTCCATGCTCAGAAATTGCTCCTGGCAGGCACGGGGGACCATATGGGGCACCGGGATTTGAACCTATGGCCTTTTGCATGAAAGGCAAACGCCTTACCTCCATGCTATCTACCGGCCAGACATTGGAGCTATTTCTTCATCAAATAAGGTCTCTTACATTTTGATTTCGGGCCACACCCGTTTGATGCTCAGGGGTTACTCCTGGCTAAGTGCTTGGGGGGACCATATGGGATGCAGGGGGATGGAATAGCAGTCCTTCCTTGGCTAGTGCTTGCAAGGCAGACACCTTACCTCTAGCGTCACTTGGCTGGCCCCCAAGTCTCTTACATTTTGTTACAACACATTTGACTTGTATCTTTTAGTCCAAAATGTTCAGTGACATTGTATTTTGCCGTTATGGGATGATTAGCACAAATGTGGGGATGTTTTCATTTCCCTCTGACTACTCTTCATGCTGGTGGCTCTGTTTTTCATGACTTTTGTTCCTGTGTCCATCAGCTCTGTCTTAGGACAGAATAAGTGCATTGTACTTTTCCCCCAGATAAATGCCAAAGATTTATTCTTTATGAAAATAAAACAAAATAAAAAAGCCCGAGATTAAGTGCTACCATAAGCATTCAGCAGGAAAGCTAGGCTTCAATCTGATTTCTTTTCTATCAGGTCCATACTTTTTTTTTTTTAATTTTATAAAATTGTGTTTACATTGCCTGTAGGAAGAGGGCATTTTTGATCCAGAGTCTCTGTTCTATGACACGTGGTAAGCTTGAATAACTTGTGGTATCTTTCTGGTGCTATAGTCATTGCATCTCAATTCCAGATCTGTCTGTGGGACTCCTTGGGAGAGTCCATAGTCAAAGAGCAGAAGACAGGAAAAGTCCATTTCAAGACATCAAGTACTTGGGGAGAAGTCTGATAATTGGCATCACTGTTGGTGGTGGCTATTCCCATTCCCATTCCAACTGCTTGCTTTGGAAGTTTAGAAAATGGGTGGATTCTCTGAAAGCCTCCGCAGCAAGCTCATCTGAATACCATGTGTTGGGTGTGTCTGTAGACCAGTGTGATACTCAAGGAAACACCTAAATTTAAGCTCATCTGAGGAAAAGCTCTGTACAAATCCCAGTTATTATCTATATTAAGGAGTTCAGCATGATTAAGCCTGAAACATTTGTTCTATTGGAATGAAACATTGAATTCAATAATATGGGCTGGTGATTAAAGGCATTTAAAACTCCCCAAACATGCTCTCCATTAGGACCTAGTGCATGAAGTATACTCAGATCTCTGATATGAAAGGTTCAGCTCAATATTTCTTTGATTAAAAAATGGAGGAACTCAGAACATTTGTGTCGTTTGTGTTCTCCTTGGATAAGGAGAGATTTTCTGATCAAATACTTGTGACTTTTAACCAACTTTTCTTATCAGAAATCTATCAGCAAACCTACAACTGTACAGATTTTAAATAAAGTTAAAATCAGTAAGGGTCATAATTCTCTTTTTTGTGATTCAAACAAATTGCTATTATGGATCACAAAATAATTCCTATCGACTCACAAAATAATCTATTAAGGTTTGATTCTGAAAAAATAAAAATATTGTTGATAAAATTGAAGACCTTTTTGGACCAGACAGATAGTACCACAGGTAAGGTGCTTGCCTTGTATGTAACTGGTCCAAGTTCAATCTCAGAGACCCTTCAGGAATGATCCCTGAGCTCAGAGCCAGATGTGAGTCCCAACTACAGATGAGTGTGGCCCCAAACAAAAAATTAGATTAAAAATTCATGACATTTTGAAACATGGCTCAAAGGGATTTGTAATAGGAATTCTAGGTTAAATCTCTGGCACTGAACCCCTCAGTATTGAACACAAAATTAGAAATAGCCTTAAAGCTTTACTATCTATGGGTTCAAAAATAAGCAAGCAAATTATCAAACAAAAATACATTAAAAATATTTGTACTTTTCCATATGGGTTCTTTTCTTTTACTTTTTTATAAATTACTTTACTTACTGACCATGTATTACATAGCTGCTTATAACATTTGTTTCATCACCAATCCTACCACCAAAGTAAAATTCCCCTTATAATTGTCCCCAAATTACCACCTATTCCCAAGCCTACCTCCTTGTCAGACAATTAATAATTTATTTTATATTGCTTTTTTACAAGTAAATGGATACAATTATTTTTAAGTAAAGTAACAAGTTTGTAAAAATTACTGTATTTCACAATGAGATCATTAAGTCATTGTCAGAAAGTTTGCTAAGGGATTAGTTGCTAGTTGAGTTTTTGTTCTTTTGTTTCTAAACATTAGCTGCTTTTGAATCCATATTGATGTCTAAATTAGTGTGTTCCCACTGTGTGACAGCATTGAAAAATATTTAAAGTTATTTTCTTATTATATCCAATATTTTTTTTGACCATAGAATAGAAAAATAAATCAGAATATGTTCTTGAATCAAGATAATAGTAACCAAAGAAGGTCACAGACAATGGTCTTGGGAGAGTGGGTGGAGAGAAATAGTTAATTAAAATTTTGTTATTCAAAAAGAAGAATTATGGGACCCGGGAGATAGCATGGAGGTAAGGCGTTTGGAAAGGTCATCGGTTCGAATCCCGGTGCACCATATGGTCCCCCGTGCCTGCCAGGAGCAATTTCTGAGCATGGAGCCAGGAGTAACCCCTGAGCACTGCTGGGTGTGACCCCCCCAAAAAAAAGAATTATAGAATATTTTACTCAGAGTAAGTGACAAGACAAAAGAGACCTTTAGGTTCTGTGTTCAAAAACCATCTCACCTCATGTATAGAAATGATATTTGCAGTGACATTTCTCCCTTCCCTTCCTTTGTTATGATGACTATGTTAGGTATAGGTATAGATACTTCATTAGATTGCTCCCACACTTAGTTGTGGTGCTTTCCTGGGACCTCACACTTTAGTGGTGTTGCTCTGATGCTGGAGATTCTGAATATCTCAAATGGGATCACAATTTCAGCATGTGGGGTGGTGCTAGAGATGAAACTTGTGGTCTCATGTAGATGCTCTCCCACTCTTGTAGAGCGGGGTGATGTTGGTGCATGTAGATTTTTCAAATATTCAAAACTCTTTTGGGGGCTCTTTCAAGCAATATTCAGGGTGCCTGGAGGCTTCTGGATCAACTGATTTGAAGATTCAATGCTGAGATGCAATGCTTCTTGGGTATATTGATGTTTGGGCTATCAGCAGTGCTGGGGAATACCATATGGTTCCAAGGGTCCAAAAAATCAAGGTGTGTGCTCCTGCTTTACTCCTATCTCATCAAACTATCTGGAACTTAAAACAAACTTATTTAGAATCTTTTGTTGTTGTTTATTTTGGGGCCACACCTAGAGCTCTGGGCTTATTCTTGGCTCTGCATTAAGAGACCACTTACTGACTGGCTAGGGACTATAAGTAATATTAGGGTTCAAATCCTGTTTCAGCTGTGTGCAAGGCAAGCACCCTGCCTGCTGTTGTATCGATCCAGTATGTTAGACTTTTTTCAAAGAATTAGAGCATTGCTGATGGAAGAATCTTTGTTTTGCCTCCTTCCTCTGTCCATCCCCTTGGTGCTCCCCTCATACTCTGCATTCTCAGGAGCAAACATGAAAGAAGATCTTAATCTTTCATTTTAGTGGGAAGTTAGATAAATCCAGACAATCTCTGCCTTGGCTGTGAAAGATCCTTTAATTTCTTTTACAATAATTTCTATCAACCAGGAGAAAAATGTTGGAAATGTTGACTGTGTGTTTTTTTTTTAAATTGCTCCTTCAAATAAATTGCATAGCCAAATATACATAGAAGAATTTTATTTTTTATTAAATAATTTTCTTTAAAATAATTTTCCCACTTTCCTTCAAGTGATATCTATGGTGGACTCATGCTAAGTTTTGGTAGAAAAGCCAATATTGGTATTTGCCTGATGTTTCAGGGAAATTCTTTCTCTCACAAATGACAATATTTTATCTTCCTCCTTCTTTCTCTCACAAATGACAATATTTTATCTTCCCCTGAAACCCTCCTCTTCCCTCACTGATTCTTTACATTTTTAACATTCATCTCTTCATATATAGAATGTGGAATCCACAAGGGTAGAGTAATTTGGTCTGTTTTCTTCATTACTCAATTACCGACACTTCAAAAATACCCACTAAAAAGTAAGCATTTCTCTTCTTAGCCACATAATACTCAAAATGTTGTTGAGTTTTATTAGTAATTCCTTACTTGTTTGGTACTTGAATATAATCATTGTCCAGAAAAGAATTCAAGATCATTAACTGTGGAATAACACAGTGTGGTTAGGTCTTGCTTAACTGACTGGCTGATCAGTGATGGTAGCTTCTGGTGGGGTCAGATAGGCCATAAGAATAGAGTAGTTTGGTCTTTTGGAGGCTCTGTTTTGTCTTTTTATGAAACACAGGACTCTGTTTGTAGGGGTGTGATATTGCTGACTAAGTCTCAAGCATCCTTGACTCTTTCTTCCTCCATCCTAATCTAGATTCTGATAAGCATAGTCCTGTCATTAAGAGTGGTTGTGAAATTGAAAATGTCTGTCATGCATTATCACTGTATCTAAGCCTAAGTACTCTTAATTCATTCTTTTACATACCCCAAGAGAAACTTTTATTTTTTCCATATTATATAGTTTTTCTTTTTAGCCTCTTCATAATAGATTCAAAGCTGCTCACAATAAAAAATGCATGAGAAAGGACTGAAGCAATAGCACAGAGTGTAAAGCACTTGCCTTGCATGCATCCAAACTGGGCTCAATCCCTGGTACCCCATATGGTTGCCCAAGTACCACCAGGAGTAATTCCTAAGTATAGAGTCAGGAACATTACTGAGTGCATTTATCAAACATAGCCAGGTGATACAAAAATAAAAATACTCATGAAAAATAAAGTAGTCATATTAGGAGACAATCAGGAAAAATTATTCAAATATCGATACTATATAGGTCAATTTCATGGCTGTAATTATCCTTCAAGCTTTCTGAGACATTTCCCATAGTACCATCAGTTACATAGGTCTCACCATCCAAAACCATTCTTTTGATGAGGAATGGAGTATATCTCAGAAATAAATTCTAAAAAAGACTGTCACAGGGGTACTTTATAAATTGAGCCTTTATGATGAAAGGACAAAATTCTCAATTGTGTTTTGATAATCAACCCAGAATAGTACAAATACATTTATATATCATTACCCACTTCTATAGTGCTGATAAAATTGAAGATGTGAGTGAAGAATTGTTATTTAATGGATAGAAATTACCTTAATATGTCACTTGAAGTCGTAGCACAGTGGACATGGTTTTGAAGTATCTATAGATGTGGCCCAATGAGGTTTGCTGAAGAATGGGATCACACAATGATCCGTCATATCTATTTTATTTTTGATGATATTTTGGGACTCCCAGAGTGCTGTGGTTAGTCAAGGGTGGCTCTTCACTGCACAAAACAGAGAAGAAGGTGTCAATAGATGACATGATGAAAATCAAGGCACAGAAATAGCTATCAGCTGAATAAAATACTACAGGCCTCTGTATGGACATGGGGGATGTCTTTCTTTTAATGAGCAGAATGCATGCTTTACCAAGTTCTTCATATAATCTGCCTCAGGAGTAGCTGAAAGTGGCATAAATTTGTTTTTTGGGGGGGGGTGGGAACCACACCCGGTGATACCCAGGGTTTACTCCTGCCTATGCACTAAGAAAATGCTCCTGGCTTGAGGGATCATATGGAATGTTGGGGGATTGAATCTCGGTCCATTCTAGATCAGGGCATGCATGGCAAGCACCCTACCACTTGCCCCACAGCTCCGGCCCCTGAAAGTGTCATAACTTTGTGTATGGGTCCATTGGACAAGTAGAATGGGTGTTAGATTTAATTATAAGGTGAGTTTGACTTGGGAAAATTGGTCTCCACCTGCACTCCTTGAAGGCTTTGATCAAAGTCACTATTCAGTGACATTCAATGAATCTGTCAAAATTGCTGGCAGTGCTCAGTGTCCTCACTGACTCAGCATATATTTTCTGAGAACAAACTGAAGTAGAAAGAATAAAAGAGTTTGTGTTGTCATTTTCTTGACATTCCCTCTTTTTTGTTTTATACCCCAATTAGATTTATGGTTCAAGAACCCGAAAGCTTGTCTGTGGATCTAATGGTGAAATAGGTTGATATAGCCTGTGCCAGGCAATGGAGATTACTTGGGGGTGGGTGTCTATTGGCTCATTCTGCCTCAGAGGCTGTCAAACAAGTGGTGTCTCTTGCCTGTTGTCTGAGAGGATGTCCCAACATTTCTGTCTACTACATCTTGGTACTGGAGGTGACAAGAAAAGCATAAGGCATTCAGATATGGATGGAGCAACTCATGTAGGAGAGTGGCAGAAGTTTCAAACTGGATTGAGCTTTCATGGCCAATGGGCCTCTTTTGGTAGCTGACATAAGGTTATTGACTTGAATTGCACTTCTCTGCTCAGAAAGAAGAAACTTCTATTTTACTCTACTTCCCTTCCCATCCCTTCCCTTCCCTCCTCTTCCTTCTTTTCCCCTCTCCCCACTTCTCTCTCTTTCCCTCCCTTCTGTTCTGCTATCCTCCCCTTCCATTTCCTCCCTTCTCTCCTTTCCTCACCTCTCCTCTCCTTCCCTCTTCACCTCTCCTCTTTTATTCTAGTCCCTCTCCTACCCTCTCTTCTTTTTCTCTGGAAGATATAAGCAATTAACCTGGTATCACATGATACATATGATTACGGAGAAATAAAGGGCATACTAAGCTTGGAACAGGGACAAATATTCTTATATAAGTTAATAAGAGCAGCAGTTGAACTACATGGACTTTATCTCTCAGCAAGGGAATATTCTAGTCCCATATCCTTTCCTGTGTGGGCAAGTGTTATTGGAAAGAATGCCAGAAGGAAATTACTATGGGATAAGAGACACTGGATAAGACATTATTTTTCCTTTGGATCTCACTTACCAGTTCTACAGACTTTGACTTGACCTTCTTTTTGAAGTCAAGGAATTTTTAGAAAAGAAATTCCTCACCTATGTCCAAAACTAGTTAGTAAACTTCTGAGATTGTATGCAATGCTTTAAATAGAAGCATAAACAGAAACATGGAAGCCCAAAGATATACTCTACATGATGGACCTATAATTTGTTGTAACATGAGCATAGTCGGTCTCTTGGGTCCATGTTTTTTTAATCTTAATATTTTATATAAAATTTCTTTAGTTAAACACTGTGCTTACAAAATTGTTCATGGTTGAGTTTCAGTCATAAAATGTACATCATCCCTCACCAATGCACATTTCCTGCCATCAGTGTCCCCAATTTCCCTCCCACTCACCCTCCCCAACCTGCCTCTGGGTCAGGCATTTTACCTTTCTCTTTCTTCTCTCTCTCTTCTTTTTTGATACCATTTTTTGCACTATTGCCAAAGGAGGACACCATATAAATCATTGTATCCTCTTTCATCACCCAGTTCTTGTCTAGAATGATCAGTTCCAGTTAATGTCACAGTGCTGTGTCCACATTCTTGAAGCTTGTTTGAGGTACAGGCAGGGGAGAACAACTACTGTAGACCTTCAACGGAAGAACAGTATACCTCTACTGAGTAAGGTTGTCATCTTTGACTGAGTGTGAAGTTTCAGGAGGAACACAGATGAAATAAATGGTGACGGAGGAAGGGGACACCAGCTCAGTCAGCCAAATCAATTGAAACAACTTTGAGCATTACCAGTCAACCGATAAAGATCACCTTTATCTTCTGAGCACACATATTTTTTTAAAATCCTTCATTACTTTTGTGTATTATTTTTTAACTTATTGAAACTGTGATTTACTGTTGATCAGCTCACATCTATTTAGGGCTTACTTCTAGCTCTGTGCTGCTCAGGGATCACTTCCGGTGGTACTCAGGAAATCATATGAGGTGCTGAGGATTCAACCAGCAACGCAAACACCCTACACACTATACTAATACTGTGGCCCAAAGCTGACTCCTTTTTCTTTTAATAATATCTTTAGGGGCTGGAGAGATAGCATGGAGATAGGGTGTTTGCCTTGCATGCAGAAGATGGTGGTTTGAATCCTGGTATCCCATATGGTCCCCTGAACCTGCCAAGAGCAATTTCTGAGAGTAGAACCAGGAATAACCCCTGAGCACTGCCAGGTGTGACCCCCCCCCCAAATCTCTTTATTTGAGCACCATGATTACAAATATGATTGTAGTTGTATTTCAGTCATAAAAAGAACATCCCCCTTCATCAGTTGCAACATTCCCACCACCAATGCTCCCCATCTCCCTCCCCACCTGCCTGCATGCAAGACAGGCATTCTACTTTTACTTCTGCTTTTATCTCTCATTTCCTTAGTTCTTATTCACCAAATAGGATTCAATAAATAACCATGAAGAAATGTTACCTTTTCAGAGAAGTCTTAGACATCTCAATTTAAAATAGGCTCCCTCATGTTTTCCTTATACAACATCAAAATTTCAATTAATACACTACTCTGATTATTTAAAATTAAGAAATTTATGCACCCGTATTTTTATAGGTCAAAGATTAATTTTAGGACCTCACACATGCATGTATGACTCTACTTCTGAGCCACAACCTAAGTGTATCATTTTCTTTTAATGACTGTTCCTTCATCAGATTGTACTTTCTATGAAGTCAAGAATTATGTGTCACTAGTACATATACCTTTTAACAAAGTTTGATGGGTGATAAATGATTAAAGGATGAACAAAGTGGGGGCTGGAGAGATAGCACAGCAAGTAGGGCAATTCTCTTGCATGCAGTCAACCTGGGTTCAATCCCCAGCACCCCATTGGTCCCCCAAACCTGTTAGGAGTGAGTTCTGAGCTCAGAGCTATGAGTTAACCCTATGGTTCAAAATAACCCCTCCCCCAAGAAATTAAAGAAAGAAAATTAAAAACAAAGATGACATAGTATATTTATTAATAGGATACCAGAGCTAGATAGTCATGTTTGGGGCCCTAACTAATGCCACTTGTTTTATGACATTTTATATATATAATTTCACTTCTACATTTTTTGGGAAATGAACACTTAGATGTGTTCAGGATTTATTTTTTGCTCTGCATTCAGGACCTGGGAGATGATAATGAAATGCTGATCAAATCTGGTTTGATGGCATGGCTATTTTCCTGGCCTATACTGTTGCCGACGGCCAGCGTCTTTAGACAGTCTTCTTCTTCATGGGTTTTGAGAACCTTTCACAGGGAGAGAATGGGACGCGAAGTAGACTGAAGAAATGGAAATATTATTGTAGAAAAATGAATTACCACAAGCGAAATATGGGGACCCACGTCTATGGAAAATGAGGACGCATTTATTGATTCAGCTGAGAGACTTATAAAGTAGCTCTGGGATGCAGAGTAATTTTCTTGGGGGAATCAAAGAAAATGGGATGTGGTTGGAGGAGCACAATGGAAAAGGCTAGCTAAAATCTACATATTAAAGAAGCAGATACTGAGGGTGAAAAGGAGTTTGTTGTGGGTTGGTTTGTTTTGGGTAGAGCAGAGAAAGTTAGGTAATTTACAGAGAAGTGGGAAATTCCTTGAGTAAGTAGGCTAGCAATTTTCAGGGAAGAGAGAAAATGTTTTTAGAGTTTTGGGGGAAAACTGAAAATTGCTTTCATCCTGAGCTGAGTTTTGGGAAAAACAATAATCTTGGTGCTGGGGTGACGCAGATCAGAGAGACAGGTAGTTTTGATACTGTCCTGCTTTGTTAGAAGGAGAGAATACTGAGGCCTGATTTCTAATGGTCAAAAATAAGGAGAGATATATTCACAACCATGTAGAATTAAAATGCCAAACAAGGGGCCCGGGAGATAGCATGGAGGTAAGGCGTTTGCCTTTCATGCAAAAAGGTCATCGATTGGAATCCCGGTGCCCCATATTGTCCCCTGTGCCTGCCAGGAGCAATTTCTGAGCATGGAGCCAGGAGTAACCCCTGAGCACTGCCAGGTGTGACCCAAAAGCCAAAAAAAGAAAAAAATGGGGGCCCGGGAGATAGCATGGAGGTAAGGCGTTTGCCTTTCATGCAAAAGGTCATCGGTTCGAATCTCGGTGCCCCATATGGTCCCCTGTGCCTGCCAGGAGCAATTTCTGAGTATGGAGCCAGGAGTAACCCCTGAGCACTGCCAGGTGTGACCCAAAAACAAAAAAAAAAAAAAA
>PVKC010005996.1:0-22067 GCA_004027635.1 Crocidura indochinensis | reverse complement strand
CCACACCCTGTGACGCTCAGGGATTCCTCCTGACTATGCCCTCAGAAATTGCTCCTGGCTTGGGGGACCCTATGGGATGCTGGGGGATCAAACTGTGGTTCATTCTAAGCTAGTGTGGACAAGGCAGATGCCTTACCACTTGCGTTACCACTCTAGGTCCTATACATAATTTTTTTTTTTTACTAATTCTTTTAGGGGAAATACCTGGTCATGCTCAGGGATTACTCCTGGCTCTACATTCTTGGAATTACTATTGGTCAAGATTGGGGGACAGATGGGATTCTGGGGATCAAATCCAGTTGGCTGCATACAAGGCAAGCACCCTACCTACTATACTATTGATTTGGCTTTCATATTTACAACATTTAATCAAGTTTACTTACTGAATTATAATATCCAAATTATAAGTATATAGATTGATAAGTGAGCATGAAGTAGCCATTCTGAATGTCTACTGCCTAATGAAAAAATAGAATATTATCTAGAACCCTAGAAACACCTATCTTGCTCACACTATACCTCTTACTGCTCCCTAGTGATATCAATGTTCTGACTTACAATATTTCATATTAACATTTACAATAATTTTTTCAGCTCATTCTCAGTAGGTTGACATTTGGCTTCTTATTTGTTTTATATTGTTCTAAATAATGCTGCTAAGAATAGTTTTGAATATGTTTTGTAATATTTTTGTTTGCTTACATTCAAGAGATTCAGTTATTTGTTAAGGATTTTTCACATATTAAAATTCAGTGACTATATCTTTAAATTTTTCCAAAATGATTGTTTTTTTTTAAATGAATGTCACTTCTATTTTATTTTATATTTTTAAATTTTATTGTGAACAAAGTGAATTACGAGTCTTTTACAGTAATGTTTAAGGTACATAATGACAATGAATCAGGGGCATTCCCACCAGTAGTGTTGTCCTCCCTCCACCTCTGTTCCATATCTCCCACCTTTCCCCCTGGACTGCTAGTGTAACTGCTCCCCTCTGTGTATAACTTGTTGTAGATTGGGTTTTGATTCTGTTGTTGTTGACTTTGGGTTTGGTGTTTAAGTCTGATTATTTTTAATTTTATTTTATTTATCATTATTATTATTACTATTTTTGTTTTTTTGGGTCACACCTGGTAGTGCTCAGGGGTTACTCCTGGCTCCATGCTCAGAAATTGCTCCTGGCAGGCACGGGGGACCATATGGGGCACCGGGATTCGAACCGATGACCTTTTGCATGAAAGGCAAATGCCTTACCTCCATGCTATCTCCCGGGCCCCCTATTTTTTAATTTTTATTCAATGATCATACGACTGTTTGGTCCTGGTATCATCCATTTATTTCCCCTCAGTTTGTTTTTATAAATTTGTGCTCCCATTATCAGAGTGAAAAATCTGGCTGTTCTATCTCTTTGCACATAATTGATGTTATCACATTTTAATTCCAGGCATTTAGAAGGTATGTGTGGTTCTCACTGTGATTTAATTTGCATTTACCTAATATCTAATTAGACAAATATTTAATTGACTTTTGGAATATGCTCTATTCTAAAGTGACTAACCATATCTCTAATAAAAGAAATTAGACTTTTTTAAAACTTGCTTGTCAATAGATATTCTTTGTATATTCTAGAGACAAAGTTATCCCTCCTTTATATTTGTCACAATGTCCCAGTGAGTCATTACAATGATGTTTAACACAGGCAAATACCAAAGTCAGGAGGGCTAAGTAACTTGATTAAAGGCATATAGAGTATTACAACATACATTTTTCCTTCTTTCTAGTGACTTACAAAATATGAGAACTCATAGGACAATTAGTAACAATTTTAAGTATTAGAATGATATGGGTGTCTTAGGCTATGAAGAACACAGTAGTTAAAGGATCAGTGTGGACTTCCTGGCAGAGATAGGAGTCAGTCAAGGAATTAAGGATTGAAATAATTGAGGAAGTAGAGAGGAAATGGAAAGACATTTCAGAGAAGTCAGAACACAAGAGCAGAAATATGGAGATGGGAATAATAGTATAACTAATTGGAATACTTGTCCTTGAAATGTTTTTTTGTGGGGCCCAGGAGATAGCATGGAGGTAAGGCGTTTGCCTTTCATGCAAAAAGGTCATCGGTTCGAATCCTGGTGCTCCATATGGTCCCCCGTGCCTGCCAGGAGCAATTTCTGAGCATGGAGCCAGGAGTAACCCCTGAGCACTGCCGGGTGTGACTCCCCCCCCAAAAAAAAGGAATGTTTTTTTGTAAAGTTTTATAGTTTAGATCTGTTTCCTTCTACAGAAAATGGGCTATATTTATTTCCTTTCATCAAGATATATTCAATGCTCAGCACAGTGCATGGTGCAGAGCAAATGCTTAATAAACATGTTTAAAGAAATTAACAAGTTTAAATGAAATCGTTTTTGACATTTAACATTTTTTATTGAATTGTGGGGCAGAAAAATCATTTCAACATTATTTGACTGACATGAAGGCTAAGGTTCAACAATATCACAAAATAAGACATTGCAGAAGTAAAAGTGGACCCCAGTTTCATCATAAATGGTAATGCTTTAAATGGATAACATGAATTTATTTATTTATTTATTCATTTATTAATTTTTTGGTTTTTGGGTCACACCCAGCAGTACTCAAAGGTTACTCCTGGCTCTACTCTCAGAAATCACCCCTGGCAAGCTCAGGGGACCATATGGGATACCGGGATTCATCCACCATCCTTCTGCATGCAAGGCAAACGCCCTATCTCCATGCTATCTCTCCGACCCCAAGATAATATGAATTTAAAGGGTAATGCTGGGTACATGGTTTCAAGTTTTCTCAAAATATGGTAACAGTATATTTTCTAAAGCTTGTTTTTAAGTAAAGCACTACTTATAAGATCTACCATTCACTGGTACCCATATCCTTATTGACAATGTTCTATATTGAAGGAAGAAAAAATTTTATCAGACAAAGAGCACAGACACCACTTCACACTAATCTCTGAAGCTTAAAATAGAAATTTCATCCAAGGAAATAGAACTCAAAGTTATAAAAGTATTACTTTACCTGGTCATATATGAAATGAATGAAGTTATGATCTCTGCTTGAAATTCAACTCTACCATCATGTGAGAATTGGAGAAAAAAGATGCTCCATATCTAACTATTAGGCAAACAGTATGATAAACATATACAAAACATTATGCAAATGTTTAAATAAAATTTTGGCACAAATTTAATGCTAATAAAGGTCTTGTCAACGTAGTAAATAATCTAGGTAAAGGTTAAATAGATGACCAACCAGGTGCCCTCAGAGAGATATCTATAGAAACTTGCTGTAAATAATAATTATAAGGATGGATAGAGTATGATTAATGCAGATATGATGTGGTACCTAGAAAAATTTTGGATGTTACTGAGAGGTTTTGAATGATACGAGGAAATGTGGAGTGAACTGGAAACTAAGAGGCTGTTGCTATTATTCATATACTTATATAACACAATATTTATTGAATTATTGTATACTTCTGTTATATAGATTAGTATGAGGCTTAGGACAGGAAACTGGATAAATGAGGTTATGACCCTGTAATGGTTTTTAAGTCTGGGAGGAGAGCTAAAACAAGCAGACACACAGAATTTAAGGAGGAATGTTAAAAAAAATTAGGTGTTTCAGATTACTGAAGAAAATGATCCCAACTTTACTAGAGGCATCATGAAAAATTAAACATTTAATTAAAAATTAAAAATTCAACCACAGCAGCTCTGCCTGCCCTTGTCTTTTAGCTCCTTGCCTTCATTGTCACATCACCTGTTTTATTACCCTGAATTACCTTGTTTATGAATTATTGTAGCTTGTAGTTTGTCTCTCCTCACCCTCATTAGAATACAATCTCTAAGATGAAGAGTACTTATTTGTTTTATCATTTCCGCATACCACGGCCTCACCCAGTTTTTGGAATAAACATAGTTTTTTAGGGGGCCTTGTATTTATTTTATATTTTTCTTTGGACCACTATTTTTTAAATCACTTTATTTAAACACAGTGATTATAAGGTTGTTCATTATATCTTTTTCTTTTTATCATAGATACAAAGCTATCAATGATTAAGTTTCAGTCATAAAATGCACATCACCCTTCACCAGTGCACATTTATTTTTTATTTTTATTAATATCTTTATTTAAACACATTGATTACAAATATAATTGTCGTTGGGTTACAGTCATGTAAAGTGCACATTTCTTGTCACCAATGTTCCCCAGTTTCCCTCTCTCCCTCCACTCTGCCTGCCTCTGGGTAGACATTTTCTTCTCTCTCTCTTTCTCTCTCTTATTTTTTAACACCGTGGTTTGCAATATTGTTACTGAGGGATATAATGAACATTTATTTTTTCAACTAATATTTCATAAAGAATGAGTGAGGTGATGTTTTAGTTATATTTCCTAAGATTGGAAGATTTGGATATTAAGTAAATTAAAGGAAGGCAAGAGAGAGAGACATGAACGGTACCTAAAATCTAACAGGGAATGGAGAATGTAAGATGAATTTGAGAAATGAGCTTAAGAGACACTATGTGAAGATACTATGATGGATTTGATATGGAAAATAAAAATAACAAGGTAAATGATGATTTCAAAGTTTGTACTTTGAAGTCTGATAGAATGAGAGTGGAGAAAATGATGTAGAAAGAGAAACTGAGAAGATATGTTAACTGGTTAGCAGACTTGTTGATATCCTGTGAGCTTTTGTATGGACTGGACAAGCTGCACAATGTAATATGAACAAGATGAAATATGAACAAGATTCATCAGTGTAGGGGCTGTAATTGATAGGACAGCACTTACTTTGTGCATAGCAAACCCACGTTTGATTCCCAGCATCCCAGATGGTTCCCCAAGCCCACCAAGAACGATACTTGAAGGTAGAGGCAAGAGTAAGCCCTGACTACTGAAGGTGTGACCTCCAAACAAAAAAGTGGGAAGAAAGACTCATAAGTATAGAAGAGATATAATGATTTGGGCTCAAGATGGGTTTTCAAACATTTGTTTATTTATTTATTTAGGTTCTGAAAGTACAACTGCCCCTGAGGGACTAGGCCAATCTTTTTATTTAAAAATTTTTTTTATATCTTTATTTAAGCACCATGATTACAAGCATGATTGTAGTTGGGTTTCAGTCATAAAAATAACAACCCCCTTCAGTAGTGCAACCTTCCCACCACCAATGCCCCCCATCTCCCTCCTTCCCCACTCCCTGCCTGTATTTGAGACAGGTACTTTTCTCACCCATTAACATTGTCACTTTTAGAGAAAGAAGATCCCCTGGAAAGTATCCCAGATCTTGAGAACTGAGTTTTGGAAGGACAAGCGAATTAGAGTTTTGGGAGGAATAGTCATCAGTGTTTACTGCAACAAAGAGGAACTTAGAGACTTTGTATATGGAGTGAAATGTTATCATGAAAAGAAGTCTGTATGATGGTGGCATCCCCTTTTTTGTCCTTTGTTAGCGAGAGAATGGAGGGCAGAAAGAGGGAGAGAAACATAGGATGGCTGCTAGACTGTGAAGAAAACATTTAAAGGTTATTCTTAGAGTATGAACCTTAGAGTATTCTAAAGTATGAACCTTGAGGCCAAGTGGTCTCAGGTGCATTGGTAGAGATTAAAAAAGGACAGAACTAAATATCCAAGCCAAAGTCAACAGCAATGGAGTCAAGAGACCCAAATCCTAACAATCTAAATGGGCCCATTATACTGGCAGGCCAGGGGGTAAAGAGTGGTGGTGTTGGATACACTCTAGGAACATTGGTGGAGGGAGGTAGACACTGGTGGTGGGTTTGGCCCTGATCCATTGTATGTTGGAAAGCCAACTACGAAGGACTTTGTAAATCACAATGGTTTTAATAAGATGAAAGAAATGAAATGGAATAAAGTATTTTCAGATGAGAAAACAAACAAAATTTTTTAATAGAGGCATGTGGTAAAAAGTAAACCTTGAGAACCCATGAACCATGAGATAAGAGTTTTGTTATTTATCTTTATTGTAGCTGAGATAGCATGATGAAAAATGATATTGGTACCCATTGAAGCACCAAAGTCCATCCATCAGAGTCTTTATGGTTTTCTAGTAAACCCCTTTCTTCCAATTCTTTGTATCTATCTTTCTATCTATCTCAACCAAAAGTCTATAGGCTTGACCTCATTTGAAATTGTTCATTCCTTTTTTATCTATATACAACATATAACAATTAATCCAATATTGTTTCTTCTTCTTCTTCTTCTTCTTCTTCTTCTTCTTCTTCTTCTTCTTCTTCTTCTTCTTCTTCTTCTTCTTCTTCTTCTTCTGACATTTCTTTATTTGATTTAAGTCATTTTAATTTAGGTACCAGGATGTACATACATTTCATTGTACAATACCATCCTCAGCACCAGAGAGCTTGCTTACCTCCATCAGTGTCCCAAATGGCCCCTCTCCTTCCCCATGTAAGCTTAGTTCTGTAGACAAAAATCTTCATTTCAGGATGGCTTTGATCATTTGTTGTTTTCTTACTTTGTTTCATGTTTATCTTATATTTGTGATAGATCACACTATTTCTGTTAGTATTGTGGAAATGGTGACATATGTCGGTGAAGAAAATGAATCTCTAGTGGCTAGAGTGATAGCACAGCGGTAGGGAGTTTGGCTTGCTCATGGCTGACATGGGACGGGCCCGGGTTTGATCCCCATCATTCCATATGGTCTCCAGAGCTTGCCAGGAATGATTTATGAGTTCAGAGCCAGGAGTAACCCCTGAGCACCTCCAGGTGTGACCCTCCCGAAAAAGTATATAAATCTAGAAAGAAGAAAAAGTCCTTGTAATTCTATACCAAGAGAAGATGCTTAGCTGTATTTTTGCTCTCACTGTGTATAAAAGTATATACAATTTTATGAGTATTTTTATACATCATGATATAAAATTTTTGTAATTGAAGGTTCATTGCTATTTAAGATTTAGAAAATATTACAACTATCAAGGGAATATTTTGTGATTTTATATAAACTACTCTTATAATTGGTAATCCAATTTTATGTATATTTAATTTGTCTTTCAAAAACAATGTATTGCACTTTATTTTTAAATAAGGAAGTATTACCCTTCTAAACTCAAACACATTCCATGCTTAGTATAGTATATCAAAGGTATACCTTGTTCTTTACAGTAAGTTCTCTGAAAACGTTATGACATAATTATAGGATACACACAAAATTAAATATATCAGCATGATGCAACTATTCAGTACTGCACACAGTGCATTATTTATAAGATACCACAAAGACACAATTCTTTTATTTATTTATTTATTTTTTCCATAATAAAAATTGTTATTTTAAACATAGTGGTTTACATATTGTTGACAATAATATTTTAGGTACATGTTAATATAAAACCAGGGGAATTCCCTTCACCAAATTGTTTTCCCTCCGCCTCTCTTCCCATCCTACCTCACATGTCCTCCTCCCTCACCCCCGGGGCTGCCAGGTTAAGTGGTCCCCTCTGTGCCTAGCTCACTACTTGGTGGTCCTACACCTGTTTAGACAAAGACACAATTCTTATAAATTGACATGGATTGTTGTTCTCAAGTTTGTGCTATTTATACCTGTTAGTGACAGTGACCATCAACTTTTTTTTTTTTAAAGTTTGGAGTCAAAGGAGCACTGTAAAAACAATGTTAGTGTGGCAATTATCGTTTGCATGGGCCCACCAAAGTATGGGGGTCATGGAAAGGAAAAACTTTGGCCTAAGTACAAGGAGACCCTACCCCTGAAGTTTCCTGACACTTTTTCAGTTTATTTTCTGATGCCAGAGTTAAGGGTTATTAATTACTTGTTGAAGTAGAATTTACTTTTAATTATGAATATTTTATATTTTTCATTATAGGAGATATGGAAATGTTCCAAAGAGGAAAGGTGTTACTTATAGCTCCCTCTGGGAGAAAACCTGGAAGGGAACCTGACAATATCTACCTATTGATATTTAAGTGGAATGCATAACCAAGGTAACATGTGGTCTTTGTGTGTAGTGAATCCTTGTTCAATCTCCAACACTGCATTTGGTGTCACTATAGCACCATCAGCTTTGATCCCTGAAATAGAAGCATGAGCAAATCTAGAACACTACTGGAGATGGCCCATAAAGATAATAAAGAAATAGGATATTTTATTTTATAATCATCAAAATCTTGAGGTCAGTTATTACTTATTAAATGACTATTTCGTTTATCCTACTTCATAATTTCTTTTTTCTCTTTTGCTCTCTCTTTTTTTTGGGGGGGGTGTCACATCTGGCATCGCTCTGGGGTTACTCCTGGCTCTGTGCTCAGAAATCGCTCCTGGTAGGCATGAGGGACCATATGGGGATCGAACCACTGTCAGTCCTGGTCAACAGCTTGCAGGGCAAATGCCCTACTGCTGTGCTATCTCTTCTGCTTCCTACTTAATAATTTCTAAATTTTTTGGTCATTCCATAGTATGTGAAAACCAAAATTTAACCATTCTTGTAATGATAATTATTTAGGAATTTTTTTGTTTTTGTTGTTGATATTTGATTAATACTATCTTTATAGATTAGTATTTGTGCAAATTTATGATTATTTCATTCTAATGTCATCTAAGAGACATTAAATATTTTTATTCCACATTGCCAGACAGGTACTTCCAGAATGATTGTGCTCATTTATATGCCTGTAAGTTAAGTGCAGAATGTAGTATTCTCACACTTTCAATCACACTCTATGGTAATTAAAGCAAACACACAAACAATAACCTTAACTACTGATTACAGGGGAAATTTTGTAGTTTTTATTTTCCTTGAAATTTAGTTGATTTCCCCTGGAAAACTTCTTATTTTTGACTTCTAATTCTTTTGGTTTTATATATTACTAAGCTGCTTTCCATAAGGATGATATTTTTCTTTTTCTGTGTGAATTGTCACATGACTTTAATTAAGAAAAGGTACATGTAGGGCTGGAGAGATAGCATAGCTTTTGCCTTGCATGTGGCCTACCTAGGAGGGACCTGGTTCAATTCCCAGCATCCCACATGGTCCTCAGTCTTCTAGGGATGATTTCTGAGTGCAGAGCTAGGAGTAACTGCTGAGCACCGCTGGGTGTGGCCCCAAAATCAACCAACCAATCAATCAATCAATAAAGTTAAAAAAAGAAAATATACATGTATGTTTGCACTCATGTTTGATGATAGGATGAAAAGAGCTGAAACATCTTTGGATTTTGGAGTTGAAGTAGAAATAAACAGAGGTTTAAAGACAATGCGCTAGTTTTGCATCAGGGGGCATTGCATGATATCTATTTTAATCTTTTGGGTTATTACTATGCTAAGAGAACACAATCCTTTATGATTTTTTTTTTAATTTTGGGCCACACCTGGTGGTGTTCAGGAGTTACTACTCCTGACTCTGCACTCAGGAATCACTCTTCATGGGCTCAGGGGACCTTATGGGATGCCCAGGATTGAACCCAGGTAGATTGTGTGCAAGACAAGCACCTTACCTGGGTTGGCTGCATTCAAGACAAGCACTTGACCTTATCCGCTGTGCTATCACTTAGGCCCCATGATTATGATCTCTTGAAAAGTATGCAAATCACTGAGATTACTTTTATTTGTTAGTTATTATCGCTAGAGCTGCATGGAGAATGAAGGTAACAAAACAGAACAAAAAACCCAACAAAATTGATCATTAGCTTCTTTATCAATTTTAATAGTTACTATTACCCAGAAAATCATGAGTAAACATTTTGTAGATAGCAGATGATTGTTTGCAAGAATTTCTTTGAATTAAGCATACTTTAATTTGATTTCTTTCTCTCCTTCATAATTAATCTGATGGCTTATGACACAGACCCTGCAAGCAGATGTGAGAAGTAGAATTTAGTAAATTTGTTGAATGAATGAGGAGATCTATGGGATAAATTAGCTTGCTTTAAGACAATCTTGAAATACCTATAGGAAATGCTATAAAGCAGAAAATTTGTATTTATAAATTACTAATACTTTAGGAGAATATTGCAATTGCATTTATCCTATGACCAATATTTTAAAATGCCTATGAATCATTTGAAGAAAGGACATTTGTAAATTATGAAAGGGAATTTTCTATCTTTAGTGACAAATAAATTGTGACAAGTTGCTTTACAAGAAAATCCATTTTGGGGACTGGAGAGATAGCATGGAGGTAAGGCGTTTGCCTTCCATGCAGGAAGTCAGTGGTTCGAATCCTGGCATCCTACATGGTCCCCTGAGCCTGCCAGGAGCGATTTCTGAGCATAGAGCCAGGAGTTACCCCTGAGTGCTGCCAGGTGTGACCCAAAAACCAAAAAAAAAAAAAAAAAAAGAAAGAAAGTAAGAAAGAAAGAAAAAAAAGAAAATCTATTTTGGTACTTAGAAATAGCATCAGATGGTAGGATATCTGATATTTCTTTGGTAATGACCCTCTTCCGGATATTCCTTTTTTGTGATATACTGTTTATTGCTAAATGAGTAAGTAAAATCACATGTATATTACATGTATTTTTCAATTCCATTTTAAGTGACATTTCTTATTTCAGTTTCTTCCTACCATATACCATAGCAGTATTCAGATTGGAATCTAAAGTATGCTTTGACTTCCTCTGTTTTGATTTTTTTTTTTTTGGTTTTTGGGCCACACCCGGTGATGCTCAGGGGTTACTCCTGTCTATGAGCTCAGAAGTAGCTCTTGGCTTGGGGGACTATATGGGAAACCGGGGGATCGAACTGCGGTCCGTCCTAGGCTAGCGCAAGCAAGGCAGGCACCTTACCTCCAGCGCCACCGCCCGGCCCCTGTTTTGATTTTTTAATTTTATAATTACTTTATTTAAGTACCATAGTTATAAAATTGTTCATGGTTTTCAGTCATGGAACTTTTACTATTTTTTATTGCAAAAATTAGGAAGAAATTTAAAAGGTTATTAATAAAGGTTTGAATGTATGTGTATATTTGTGAAAGTTGAGATTTTTTGATGGGGGGCGGTTGGTAATACCCAAGGATTACTCCTAGCTCTGAGCTCAAAAATCGCTTCTGGCAGGCACGGGGGACCATATGGGATGCCAGGGAGAGAATCTAGGTCTGTCCTCGTTCAACTGTATGCAAGGCAAACACCCTACCCTAGCGGTAGGACCCTGAAAGTTGAGATGATTGGAAGGGAAGAAAGAATCTGAGGCATGCTGAGATTATGAAATTTCTTAAAAATTCTTCTCCTGGAGAAGTGATGAATTGTTTTGTGTTTCTTGCTTCTCTTTGTGATACTGGCTTTTCTCTCCAAGGCCCTGCTTCTCCTCTAGAGCCTGAATAGATGCTGTTTGCTTTGTATCCGTCAGACCCTCATTAAGGAGTTCCTTAGTGCACTGTTGAGAAACTTGGCTGTCATTAGAAACCAATATTTCTGATGGATCATTGTGAGGTTCTGTGCTTGATGTTTTGATTGGCTGAGCTGGATCTTGGGTAATGCCTGCTTGCTGTAGTATGTTTTCCTGTGGATACATGCATGATGGGTTGGAAGAGAGAGTTCCTGTCTCTGCAGAAAAATATTGTTGGTTTCTCTCTGTCTTCTCGTTCAAGTCTGATTGAGAGACTGAATAACTGTGTCTTTTTTGGACCAACTCTTGCTGGATATCCTCTTTTCTTGCTGACTCTTGGAGGCTTTCTTTCTCCTTCTTCCATGTTGCAGGTTCTTGTGTTTCAAGGTCTAAATTGTTTTCAGACCTATTTTTTACTAGAATTTTCTGAGCCTCAAGTGTCTCATCTTCTTTTTTGATACTTACAATCAGGACTGGTAGTCCTTTTCTGCCATCTTCCTTTGCAGGGCATTGTGTAATAGAAACCTGATTTTTCAAGTCTTCCTTCAGGGCACCTGGGGCCTCTTTCTCCAGGGATGACTTAGTGTTTTCTGCTCCTTCTATAGACTCCTCTGGATGTCCACTAGGCTCCAAGGCTGGCTCTGGTCCTTTGGTTACTGAGCTGTGATTATTTTGGTGCTTTCCTCCTAAAGGCAGTCCATGTTTCTCAGTGAGTGACTCATCTTTTCTGTCTGACTGTAGCACTATTTCTTGAGTTATGTTTTCCTCGCCTAGTGTTACCTGTTTCCGGGTGCTGGGGTTACCATGCTGACTTCCTTGCACATACTCTGTGAATGGCTCTGCTTGTCTGTGGGACTCCCTTTGTCCAGATTGGTTGCTTGCTTCTGGGACACTCTCAGGATTATTTGGAATTGGACTGTTGTAAGTTTTGGAAGACCTCTCATAACTCTGTGAGATAGTTGCCTCATGATACTGTCCCTGGTAATCATCATCCTCTTTGATAAGCTTGTCACTACTGTGATCAACCCTCTTATTTTCTCTACCTGACTTGTTCTCAGGTTGCACAAGTTCTTGCTTTTGGTCCCTTAGTCCTGGATTTCCTGCTGTTGCAAAAATAACCTCATCACTCATAAGAATCTCTGCTTTTCTTTTCTCAGTAAGTCGTGCCTCTTCTGGAACAGTTGTTCTTTCAATTCTAGGATGGACATCTTCTTTTCCTTCTAGGTTTAATTCTTGTGCCATAGAAGATTTCTGGGTGTTCCATTCTTTCAGTGATTCCTGAACTTCCTGGTACTTCTCTTCCTGTATTTGGTTTATTAAAGTGAGTGGATGAATCTTTTCCTCACTTTCTCTCTGCTCTGCTATTCTATGGACGTCAGAATCTCTCCCCTCTTTCTCCTCTGCTCTAATATCTGTTGTTTTTGAAGCACTGCTGGCATTACCTTGGACTGGCAGTTCCTTTGCTTTTTGTACTGGTGGCTCTTGAATCTCAGATGCCGTATCAGTATACTCAGGCTCGGTTGAATTTTTTGACTCTAATGTGGTTCTCTTGACTTCTACAGTCTCACCTTCTTTATTCTCATCCTCAGGCTCAGTTGAGTTCTGCTTTGGACATCGCTTCTGGGAAGCAGTTTTTACTAGGCCCATATCCTCTGACCCGACATCATCATTTTCCTGGAGTGCTTGTATTATATTGTATTCTTTAACTCCCTTTTCAAGGTCAACTTCCTGAGTTTTAGATGACTTTTGTGTTGCTGCTTCTTGTGGAGAACTTTGAGTGTCCACGTTTTCCCCTTGTCCTTCAAATTGCTGCCTTGTCTTCTGGTCACTTTGATCACTGGCTGGTTTATCTCCCTCCCCAGGAATCTCTTCATCTTGTTTTGCCTGATTTGTGGAACTACCAGTGTGCCTTGCTTCTGATGTTGTATTATTTGTCTCAGGTTGGACTTCATTGTTTCTTCTTGCATGTGCATCTTGTGAGCCTTTTTGCATCTCTTCATCTCCTACCAAGTATTGATTGCTAGGAACATTGGTCCCAGATGCTTCTTGAGGCAAGCTGTGAGTCTTGGAATCTCCATGTTGGTCTTCTCTGTTATGTTCATCTTCTGCTCTTTCCTTGAGGCTGGGCTGAGCTGACAATTTTATCCCTGAAGAAAGTCCCTCCTCATCTTGCACAGGTAAGTTTCCCTTTGTCATCTGATAAGTTCTACTGGTTCCCTGCGGATCCATATCATCTGGATTTTTTCCTGATTTAGACATTGGTCTTGACTCTGAATTTAGCAATGATTGTATGTCAAGATAACAGAGGTTCAACAAGTTGAAGATGGCAAGAATAAATTCTTCAAAAGTGATGTTGTCGTTCCTGTCAATATGCAAGATGTCCAACTTTCTTTCCACTGCATGAATGACAGATGGCTGCAGAGAAACAAGAAATTAGCTAAGTTATAAATGGTTAAGTGTCCTGAATATTTGTATATCTTTCAGGAGTCTTCTTTTCTCTATTACTCAGAAAATGGTGAATTTTTCCCCAAACAGTGATGATTTGTTGCTTTTTTCAAAGCACTTTTAATTAGTAAACTATGGACCTATGATTGAATTTTTGGGGGGGGTTTTGGGTTTTGGGTCACACCCAGCAGTGCTCAGGAGTTACTCTTGGCTCCATGCTCAGAAATCACTCTTGGCAAGCTCGGGGGACCATATGGGATGCCAGAATTTGAACCAATGACCTTCTGCATGAAAGGCAAATGCCTTACCTCCATGCTATCTCTCCGGCCCCAATGACTGAATATTTTCAATATCACTTGTGAGTTGTTGAGTGCATTGTGACTTATGATTCCTCTCATAAATCTACTTTTTAAAACAATAGTTACAGTGGGGGAAATGATCTCTTTCTTTATAAGAATGACAAGGTAATCATACCAAATAGAAAGCTGAGTCTGAAAAAGCTAGTGGGTTCTGAGAATTTGGACAAAAGGGTAAAAGGGGTGTAGGGATCACTTACATTTAACTTACTTAGATTTGGGGGAAATTCCCATAGTTCTATAGCATCTTACCTGAAGAATTTCCCCAAACTCGCCCTGGATGAGCTGTTTAAGCTCTCTGCAGGTCAGTGTTGCCTTACTGTCATCTTCTCTGGCATAATTGTAGAATGTTTCAATCACATAGAGAATCTCTCTCAGGAGCTGAGGCATCTTTATAGACTCAGGAGACTGTGAGAAAAAAATAGTCAAAGTTCATATTCTATCCTAGGTCTTCAGGAAGGAGATGCCAGAATCAACCTATTTCTGTCTCTCTCAAATAACACATATTCTCTAGTCCTTATCTTGAAATACTGTGTCTGAACTTCATGGGGGTATTTGGTTTGAAACAGATAAAGTGACAAGGTCAGATGAAGCATAAGGAGCCATTAGAAGAGATATTTCATGACATCCTTCAGAAATAATGACATTATTGTGTTAGAGAAAACTTTATTTCAAGGACCAGAGCAATAGCATAGTGGTAGGGCATTTGCCTTGCTCGCGCTGGTCCAGGATGGACCTTGACTCAATCCTTAGCATCCCATATGGTCCACCAAGCCAGGGGCAATTTCTGAGCACATAGTCAGGAGTAACTCCTGAGCATCACTGGGTGTGCCTCCCCCTACCCATATATATAGGCATCAGGGGCCTGAGAGATAGCATAGAGGTCGGGTGTTTGCTTTGCATGCGACCAACTTGTGAGGGACTGGGTTTGATCCCAGCATCCCAAAAACCAAAAAAAAAATAATTTTTTCAAAATATTTTTATATTTTTTTTCAAAATTATTTCAAAAATTTCAAAATATAAAAAATTTTATATTTTTTCAAAATACTTTATATTTTATTATAAAAAGGAGTTTTCATTTCAAAAACTTTATTAAAAATTCTCAATATGAATTGTAATAAAACCAGTGATAAACCAAATCCTGTAAGATTCACCGAGTGTCTTCTCACCTCGGTTCAGCCTAACTCTTCCACATCAGAAAGTATAAATCTTAAAGTTAGTAAAAGTTAGAAGAAAGAGAAGGAACTCTAAGAAAATCAGCTCCTGTGTATGCAGGTTGAAGCAATATGATTTTACTAAGAAGATATGATTCAGTGCACTCACAGGTTCACTAACAGAATACCAGCACCTCAGTCTGTAGCCATCATTCAAAAGCTCTATTTTCACCTTATTTCAGGACTGAATCCCATGTCTTGTTAAACGATATTTATGCCTATGTCATCCAAACATTATATTTTAAAAATACGATTTATAACTAAAATGCTTTGTAAGAAGTTCCAGAAGCAAGAAATACTTTTGGGTGATTTGACATCCAGTAATATGTCGAGTCTTTTTTTTTTTAACCTTAAATCTTATACAGTCTCACATACAAGCAAAACAGTATCCAAGATACTCAGTAAATTCAAGCAGAGAGTCTATAAGACTTACCTTGTTCAGGTAGGGGAACAAGTGGGACGTGGGACAGAGGGCTGTGAGCTGAGAGCAGGCGCTGAAACCTTTTATGGCACCCCTAATTGCAGTTAGGAAGTAGACACCCTCTGGGCCCAATACCCTGATTCATCACACCTAGACTGTCCAACCTCTCTACTGTCAGCTGGTCTTATTTGAATTTCCTTCTTTAGGTGGCTTTGGTAAAGTCTTGGATTCAAAAGAAAGGAGGTTTATTTTGTTCTATTCATTGTCTTGTAAGTTATGATTCTGAAAGATATTTAGATGGTGTTAGACTTTTTTTTTTTTTTACTTAAGGACACCATTACATTTGTTTGACAAATCATAGGGCTGATCACAGGGCCCTTAGAAGTCACCTGATTCTTTTCTCTGCTCACAGGATGGACTGTATTTGACTCAGCTTGATATATGGGTGTCAATCATGTAGTTAACAGTAAGGGCTCCACTTAGCTATGTGACAAATATAGAGATATCAGCTGATTCGGGTGTTTCAATGCCTTACCCCTCTTGCCAGAGGCAGAGATAGGAGATAAAATCTTTTGCCAGATGTATAGAGCTCTACTTACCTATGATGCTCTATTTTAAACTTTTCATCTATATAGTCTCCTTACAGACCCTTTTTATAATCTCAGGAGCTTGTAAATAGACATTATTATTACCAATTCTTTCTAGTAAGGAGAAAGGAAGGTTTATGTCCCATCAAATTAAAGAGAGGTAGGAGGGAATTGGAGATCCTAACATGGCAATTGTTCTTACTCGTCTGTATTTTAATATTTAATTAAATCACCATGAATTACAAAGTCATTCATGATTGGGCTTTAGAAATACAATGCTTTACACTAATTCCTTTATAAGTGTCCATTTTCCTCAACTAATGTCCCCCATTTCCAAATTTCACTCATTCACCTACCTACCTCAATGAGAGGGACATTTTTCCTTTTTATAACTTTTGATATTGTGATTTACAGAACTTTTGCTGATAGGGTTTCATACATAACATGACCTTTCACCACACTCTATTCCTCCTTGGTTGTACATTTTTCTCCTCCATTATTGTAGTGTGTCCTTTCTTGTTCTATTTCTCTTCCCCTAGTGGGATGCTTCCTACTGAAGACCAGTTCAAATGTGCTTTGTTTCTGTTGGCTGTTGTTTTTATATTCTTTGAAATATGGGTTTCTCTTAGTAGAATATACTTAACTATCAGAAAAACTAAACTAAGTCTTTCTGCTTTGTTTACTTCGAGGGCCATACTCAGTGATGATCAGTGAACCATGTAACGCCAGAGATCAAATTCTGTCCTCTGGTGTACAAATATGGGCACTAACTTTTCCAGTTCTCTCCTCAGCCTATATTACCTATTTTATAGCAAAAAATTTATCTATTTTTATTCTACCACCTTCCTTTTCCTTTAATGTAAGAGCTGTGATGATCCACCCAGGACTGCACATTTGTCTGTGGCACTTGACAGGGGCTATGTGCACTGTGGCAATGGCTGGATACCTAATGCTTATACTGCTGGGATCACACTTATTATGTATGAGGCAATGCCAGGTGTTGAAATCATGATCTCATGTCTGTAGGGTAGAAGCTCTGCTGCTGAGCCACATCAATTTTTAAAAACTCCCTAGATGAAGTTATCAAATACTCTCTAGAAGGGACTGGAGCGATAGCTCAGCGGTAGGGCATTTGCCTTGCATGCAGTTGACCCAGGACAGACCTCGGTTCGATTCCTGGCATTCCATATGGTGCCCCAAGACAGGAGCAATTTCTACACTCTGAGCCATTAGTAACCCCTGAGAGTCACTGGGTGTGGCCCCCAAAAAACCGAGGGAGAAACCTCTCCAGATAAAGTTTTTAAAAAATATTTCACAAGATGATAAAAGATAATTATAAAAGACTTGTCTGACTTGGAAACATAGAACATGAAACCTGGTGATCAATAGAAAGAATGACATTGGGGGGGGTAGTGGATGAATAGGACAGGGAAGAGAACACCATGATAATGGTGAAGTAGTCACTCTAGAAGAGACGTTGCTGGAAGAGGTAAAATGTTATACATAAAACACTATCAGTATTGGGGCCAGAGCGATAGCGCAGCAGTAGGGCCTTTGCTTTGCATACAGCTGACCCAGGATGGGCCTGACTCGATCCCAGGCATCCCATATGATCCCCCAAGTCAGGATGAATTTCTGAGTGTATAGCCAGGAAACCCTTGAGCATCACCAGGTGTAGCCCAAAAACAAACAAACAAAAAAAAAACTCCAAAAAAACACTATCAGTATCAGTATTACATATATATTATATATAAATAAATATACATAAATAAATATTTGTATATGTGTATATATTTCTATACATATATATGTGTATATATTCAAATCAATATATATTCATATATTATATAATATATATTTACATATATAAAGCACAAATGTCTAAAAGAAAAAAGCGCTTATTTTAACATTTAGTAGAATGGGGTACCTGATACATGGAGCTAAAAAAAGAGGAGCTAAACTATTGGTTGATGGTTAATTTTAGTAAATTTATTAGGCTGCCTTTGATTTTTGTATTCTATTTTATCTGCCTGCTCAATGTGACTAGGTTCAAGTGACTAATCATGAGGGTATTTATTTAATCATTAGGGTCAAAAAAGAATGAAGAACAAGCTAAAAGAATGGGGAACAAATCTAAGGAAGCTTGCCTACTACAAGGAGATGGAAGCCAGATACTTGCATAGGAAAACCATGGATGTTTGTCTAAAGCCTGGTCTAATTGTAGTGATTATCTTGAGAATGATTGGGTCCATATATGCTAAGTGCCAATGTGCCAATGTGATCCCAGACAAGTTGTCTCCACGGCTATTTGACTCAATTTCCACCCGGGGGTTTCTCACAGGTAACCATTATGGAACAGTGGGCCTCAGCCATGCCTGGGCTCCAACATCCTACCATAAAGGTAGGTGTAGCTGATGGGGTGGGCAAGAGGGATTGGGACATGAATTGAAGGAAGTGAAGGGAATGGAATAGGAATATGAGTTCTTGAAACTCAATCATGATTTACTTTGTAAGTCACAATGCCTCAATACAAAATTTCAGGACTGGGGAATAGTACAGTGGGTAAGGAACTTGCCTTAAGTGACTGACCCAATTTTGATTCCTGGATCTCTTATAGCCCATGAGCCCTCAAGGAGGGATTCCTGAGCATAGCAGTGGGAGTAAGCCCTGAGCACTGTTTAATTTGGCCCCCAAATTAAAATAAAAATAGATTTTTTTTGCTTTGAAATCACACTCAGTGGTGTTTAGCTAACACTCCTGGCAGTGCTTGGAGGACCATATGGGGTACTTGTGATTGAACCTGAGTTGGATGCATGCAAGGCAAGTGTCCTACCTACTATACTATCACTCCAGCCCTATATTTTACAAATTCTTGTCTGCTTTTAAGAATTTGTGAGATATAAGTCTGTGGGCTTCTCAAGAAATTAAAAATAAAATTTCTGTATGATTCAGCAATAAACTTATATATATCTCAAGAACACCAAAATTGATTCAAAGAGTAACTTCTTATTTATGTCCATTGCAGCACTATTTTCAATAACCAAATCTAAAAACCATCCCAATGAGAGATAAGTGGATAAAGAAATTGTGATATATGCTCACAATTAAATACTACATAGTTGTAAGAAAAAAATGAAATCTTGCCTTTTGCTATAAGTAGGATAGAATTAAAGTGGTTAGAGTTAAATATGGAGAGGGAGGAGGATAAATTCTGGATGATCTCATTTGTATATATAGAAATGAAAACAAACCTTTGTCCTGTGATGTGAGAATTGAAGTTATCAAGTAGAATAGGAAAACATGTATGGGTAATCGTGAAGGAAGAACCACACTAGAAGTCACATCGGACAATGGTTGAGGGTCTTTTACATTTTTGGTATTTTTGCACCAACATTGTACACCAAAAGCATTCACCATGTTACCTCAATGATAATAAAATGTTAAAAATAATGGGGCCCAGGAGATAGCATGGAGGTAAGGCGTTTGCCTTTCATGCAAAAGGTCATCGGTTTGAATCCCAGTGCCCCATATGGTCCCCCGTGCTTGCCAGGAGCAATTTCTGAGCATGGAGCCAGGAGTAACCTCTGAGCACTGCCGGGTGTGACATAAAAACCAAAAAAAAAATAATAAGGTTATGATATATAATATCCTTTCAATGACAGTCTTTTAAACTATAGTGCCTAAAAGGAAAACAGGAAATAAAGGGCCTGCCACAGTGACATTTTAGGGGGTGGGAGGAACACTGGGAACGTTGATGGAGAAAAATGAACACTGGTGAAGGAATGGGTTCTTAAACATTGTATGATTGAAACTCAATAATGTTCTAAGTTTTGGTATTCCTTTGTGTGGTTACAAACAATATAAAGTAAATTTATTTTGCCTGCAAAGGGTCAAGCTAAGATGATTGATGGAAAATTAGGGACACTAGTGAAAAGAAGGTCACACAGGTTGGTAGTGAGTTTGGCATTTGTATATTCAATACTTGAAATGATTGTATTATGAGAATTTGGCGAATCATGGTGCTATAATAAACATTTAAAAATGTAACTCAATTAGGGCAGAGAGATAGCACAGCAGCGTTTGCCTTGCAAGCAGTCGATCCAGGACCAAAGGTGGTTGGTTTGAATCCTGGCGTCCCATATGGTCCCCAGTGCCTGCCAGGAGCTATTTTTGAGCAGTCAGCCAGGAGTAACCCCTGAGTACTGCCGAGTGTGGTCCAAAAAGCAAAGCAAAAAAAAAAAAATGTAACTCAATCATGATTAAGTTTATAACTTTGTATTTAATGGTTATTCAGTAAACCCAAATAAGATCATAAAAACGAGTATAAAAGACAAAGGCAGATAATGAAGGGGTGAAGATAAATGTGATTATTGATACTGAGTAAAACTGTATTCTCATCTTGCTGATAAGGCAAATATGAAATAACTATGTGAGTTGGGAAATACATATTGGACATTTCAGTCTATTAAAAAATCTTCCTCAAGAGGAGAAAGTGAAGTAATGAGAGAACAGGGATCTGGGCTGTAATTATATTGGGAATTTAGGAGAGTGATACTACATTACATTCAAAGCACAGATTCAGCAACAATGAAATCAGGTGGTCTAAACTTTAACCTCTGAAGTCTAATGTGCCCGCCAAGGAAGATTGGTTGGGAACTGGGGGATGACACATTATTGGAGCACTGGTGATGGGAGTTGACATTGGTGATGGAATTGATGTTGAAATATTTTATGCCTAAAATGCAACTATCAATAACTTTATAAACCATGGTTCTTTAATTAAATAAAAAAATTAAAAAAAAAACCCTTAGCGTTTCCTTAAATAAAATACGATTTCTACTGAGAATTTTTTACTGACATGTGAGAACATCTTATTATCAGTCAATATCCCTGAGTATCAACTCCTTCACAGATGTGATGCCAGGCCCTGTAGTATTTAAGTTTTTTTAAATTAATATCTTTATTTAAGAACCATGATTACAAACATGTTTGTAGTTGGGTTTCAGTTATATAAAAAACAATCCCCTTCACCAGTACAATATTCCCACCACCAATGCCGCAATTTCCCTCCTTCTCAGATCTGTCTGTATTCGAGACAGGCATTCTATTTCTCTTCCTCACTACCATTGTCACAATAGTTGTCAGTGTAGTTATTTCTCTAACTGAACTCACCACTCTTTGTGGTTAGCTTCATACTGTGGGCCAGTCCCTCTAGCCCTCATCTCTGTTGTCTCTGTGTATTATTACAATAACGTCTTTTATTTTTCTTAAATCCCATAGATGAGAGTGAGACTATTCTGTGTCTATCTCTCTCCCCCTGACTTACTTTATTCAGCATAATAGTTTCCATGTCCATCAATGTATAGGAAAATTTCATGACTTTATTTTTCCTGATGGCTGCATAGTATTCCACTGTGTATATGTACCACAATTTCTTTGTCCACTCATCTGTTTTTGGACATCTGGATTATTTCCAGATTCTGGCTATTGTAAATAGCACTGCAATATGTAGTATTTAAGTTTTGAGGAGGCATGTCTCTAAGTCCCGTTATAAGCAATATTTGAAGCAAAATAGACATGTTTAATAATAGATTAGAAAAGATTTGACTAAAACTTAATAAATATTTCCAGATATTAAAAAGATTTTCTTTGTTTTAATTTATTTTATTTTTTTATTTTTTATTTTTTTT
>PVKC010005995.1:18824-32105 GCA_004027635.1 Crocidura indochinensis | reverse complement strand
ATTCCTGGCTATGAGCTCAGAAATCGCTCCTGCTCAGGGGAACCCAAGGGTATATTTCCTTTCTAATTTCTCCAATGTTTTCTGTGCCTATACAAACAAAAAAATTCCCTCTCCCACCCCCTTTTTTTGTTTTTGTTTTTGGGCCACACCCGGTGACACTCAGGGGTTACTCCTGGCTATTCGCTCAGAAGTCGCTCCTGGCAGGCACGGGGGACCATATGGGGAAGCGGGGGATCGAACCGCGGTCCGTCCTAGGTTAGCGCAGGCACCTTATCTCCAGCGCCACCACCCAGCCCCCCCTTTTTTAAAAAAAATCAATTTCTATCTTCTAGATAGGGGCTTCTGCCTTTTTCACAGAATCTTGAGACATGAATTACTTTGTTTTACTTCATATATCTGAGTCTTTCTACAATTTTTTTTCTTTCTACAAATTAAGACAGGAAGGAAAAACAAGAGTATGGAGGCCAGGTGCCAAGTTGTCTAGATGCATTGGTGGAGAAAAGAAAAGGTCAGAACTAAACCCAAGTCAAACTAAACCCAAAACAAAATCAATGACAATAGAATTAAGAGACCCAAACTATGACAATATAAGCTTAAAATAGACCTATTACACTGGTCAGGAGACTAAGAATGTAAGAATGGATGCACACTGGGTACTTTGATAAAGGGAGGTCAAAACTGGTAGAGGGGATGGCCCTAATTCACTGTCACTGTATGTCTGAAATATGACTATGAAGGACTTGTAATTCATAATGATCTCAATAAAAATTTTATAAAAAGAATAATGGTGTATAATACAACATAAAATAAAATACAAAATCAAATTTTAGGATGCAAGCTTAAAAAAATCAACAATGCAACAATAATAAAAGCATATCCAAATCTTCCAGTCCTGAAACAAGATTATTGAACAGTGCACTCTTCACTTTTGTAACTAATGAAAATGTCAGCATGCTTCCTTAGTCACTAAGATAACACAAAAGGTTAATCACAGAAAGTCTTTGAAAGTTTCTGATTACAAGGACAGAAAGATAACACAAATGGCTGAGTATGCTTTCTATGCAGATGTCCTGTTTCTGATTTCAAGTACCATATTATTCCCTGAGTCCTCTAGGATTGGCTTGGTGACCACCAGTTCTGCTGAGGTTGAGAAATTACAAACCTCATAATCCCCAAGTACCCCAAAAGGCTCCTGAACATTAACTGGAAATCCTTAAAAATAATTTTTAAAGTTTTTATTTATGCCCCATAAACAGCAAGTTATCGGCATAGCTAACTAACCTCAGAAGAGACCTAGCCACTGTAGGTAGAAAAGAAACTTATTTGGAGAAACAGTGCTAATGATTGCCACAGAGAAATCCTTGAGGAGTATTCTTTTTTTTTTTTTTTGAAAAATATGGAACGCTTCACGAATTTGCGTGTCATCCTTGCGCAGGGACCATGCTAATCTTCTCTGTATCGTTCCAATTTTAGTATATGTGCTGCCGAAGCGAGCACGAGGACTATTCTAAGACACAGGAGAGTAAGATCATTAGGAGATTGGTATATATTCTCCAACGGAGCATGCAGAAGATCAAATGGAAAGCAAGAAAGACAGAGCTGAGCAAGGTCAGTTTGGGGATGAGAAACATCGGGCCAGCCTAGGATCCAAAACATTATCCACCTTACTCTTCAAAATGGTGATGCAGAAGAATACAAATGATGACATTTTGTATGTCAGAGGAGTTTCTTATGCTCCTCCAGTTCAGGATCTACTATTCCATGTTGGGAGGGAATAAAATTCTCGGTTTATTTGAGTTTGTTGTGTGGAGGGCTACACCTGGTTGTGCTGAGGTTGACTCTTCCTCCTGGCTCTGTCCTATTAGTACTCAAGGTATCATATATGGCCCAAAGAATCACACTGAGACAGGCTGTATATAATACAAGTACCACTGTGCCATGTCTCTGACCCTAGAATAGAGTATTTTTCCTTCTGAAATAGACATTGTCCAATTCAATCCTGCTTTACAAACAATTTAAGGGGCAGAATTGGAATGTTCCTCCAGGAAAGGAAAGGTCATAAGTGACAAGAGTAACCAGAGGTAATTTATCCCCAGAACTTAAGTTTCCCAAACTAATCACTTTCCAGGGAATTTTATCAAGACAACTTGATAAAAAATAATGTTTTCTTATATGTGATTTCTAACTTAGTATTACCATAAAAAAAGTTTTGCATTTCTTGGTACTGGAGCAATAGCATAGCAGGTAGGGCTGGGTTCAATCTCCTGTATCCCATATGGTCCCCAGAGCCTGCCAGGAGTAATTTCTGAACATAGAGCCAGGAGTAACCTCTGAGCACTGCTGGGTATGACCAAATTTCCCAATATTTTTTGCATTTCCTAATAATTTAAGTAAAAATAAGCTGCCATTTACTATATGATCTTCATTTTCTAAAATAAAAGCATTAAATGTAAACAAATTCCAGAATAAATTTAACTATTTGTGAATCATGTAATACAGAAAAATATTTTTAGCTTCATGTAATACAGAAAAATACTTTTAGCTTCAGGTTTCCAAGAGACAGTGCTATTCAAATAGATTCTCATGTTATCCTTGGGGGCCGAGGACAGACTCTCCATCTGTAACTTGAAAAGCTTTTATGAAGGAAAAGGGCTGAGATAATGAGGCCAGGTTTGTTTGCTTTTTGATTACCTACATTCCTAAGGTATTTAGAACCTAAAGAATCTAGAAGAATGTACTGATTATTTTCTTACTAGATAGTGTTACTTAAATATCAGATGTTTTAAGAGAGTTTGTACCAGATCTTCGTTGATGCTTGAATTCTTGCACAATTACCAGTAATGGATCAGCCACAAGGAACAGGACGTAAGTCATTTGAGCTCTGCAAGTCACCCATAAAAGTTAAGGTCCAAAAATCCAGGGAGCAGCAGGTAGCAGTCTAGGCCGATGTTAATGAGAACCATTGATGCAAACAGACTTCTTCAATTTCAGCACAGACATCAGAAAAGAAGCAAAACATATGTAGTGGGGAAAAATAAACAGATTTCAAGAGCAAAGCAACATATGTCTTTCCTCTCAGAGAGCTAGGCCAAAAATGTCTTCCCTTCAAAGCCAGAACAATCTAAGCAGCCAAGGACTGAAAACAAAATAACCCATATGAAGGGAAGGAAAGAGAAGTTGAAAAAAGGTCACATACCATATGTGTTGGCCACAGTTTGTGCAAAGACGAGATCTTATGCCACTCTTCTTTAAATGACAGCTCATTGAACTGGACAGGCATCTTTAATTAGATCATTATATTTCTTTAAAATTCAGAAAAGTTTTGGCTACCAGGGTTTTGTCAATTATGACTCACAACGGTCTAGATTTTAACTGCAAGCTTATAGTGGATAATTATAAATTTGGTATATGATTAATTTTAATGAGACTATTAAGTGTTCTCTAAAGTCTGCTTCTAGGACCCTGGGCAGGAGTCAGTACTGGTTGTCAGGGTATCATCCTTCCTGCAGGCAAACCCCATTCGATCCAGATTTAGAAACTTCTGTGTCTGAGAGAAGGTGGGGCCATTTTCTAGGCCAAAGAAGATTGTGTCTGAATACTCTGACTTATCAGAGCAGCTCAGTTATCTTTGCAAGAAACTGTTGTAGATAAAGGTTCATGACTCTTTCATTTTCTGTTTTGTTTTGTTTGAGGGTGATTGCAGAGCCAGGAGGCCCCAAAATCACCTCCAAGTGATTCTCCGCCAACTGAGCTGGTGGATCAATGCAAGGATGTGAGTAGTGGTGCTGCTTAGACCCTGTAGATTCAAGTTATCCAGTCACCCAGGCAATGATTAGGGGCCCCAGAGCTGTGCCTGGTAATTCTTGGGGACTCTATGCTCCTGGAGATCAAACTGGGTTTGGGTGTGAATACAAAAGATGTTCTTTAACCCTGAACTATATGTCTAGCGTCTTGTTTTTCCACCACTTTTTATTTTGGCACCTTGATTTGCAATAGTGCAAATAATAAAATTTTAGGCATACAATATTAATATTATAATATTAAACACAATATTACAAACTGCCAGGGTTCCTCCACCCAAGATCCCCTTCTATCCCTTCCTTCCCCTTGATAAGTTTCATTTATTTTATTAATCAGCATTGTTTATATTACATTATAAAGATAATAATTCTATGATTTAAGTGTATGATCTTAAAATGCTAACAATGGTAAACAATTGAGTTACTTATTATTTAAGTAGAAAATTAAAAAAATTAAATTGGCATTGGTCCCATCGTCAATATATGTCATTGGCCATATTTAAAATTTAGAGTAATTATTTCTTCTCCAAAAGTTTTCTCTTGTCTTTCTGTAATAACGCATCCATCCACCTTCTAGAAACAACTGTTATGCTTTATTGAATTTTAAAGTTAACTTTTTCTAGTTTTCACACAAATGGAAGAATACAAAATGTAGTCTTGATTTTTATCTTCCTTCACTTAAGATATTGCATGTGTGATTTATCCATGTTCTATGATTCAGCTGTTTATTCTTTTATGGCAGAGTAGTTTCCATTATATGGCAACATTATAATAACATTTTTGTTTGTTTGGTTGTTTTTTGGTTTTGAGGCCACACTCAGTGGCGTTCAGGAGTTACTCCTGGTTCTATGCTCAGAAATCACTCCTGGCAGGCTTGGGGACCATATGGAATGCCAGGATTCTAACATGGATTCGGCATACAAGGCAAACGCCCTACCACTGTGCTATCACTCTGGCCTCTATAATGAAATTTGTTTATTAATTGGATGACTATTACTGTAACATAAAGCTGTTGTGAACACCCAGATAGAGATCTTTGAATGAACATACATCTTCATTTTTTTTTCTTTGGTTTTTCGGTCACACCCAGCAGCACTCAGGGGTTACTCCTGGCTCTATGCTCAGATATCACTCCTGACAGGCTCAGGGAACCATATGGGATGCTGGATTCGAACCACCGACCTTCTGCATGAAAGGCAAATGCCTTATCTCCATGCTATCTCTTCGGTCCCATCTTCATTTTTCTTAAGTAAACACTGAGAGTGAGAAGTGGAATTAATATTAATAGTCTTAGAACTCTTTAAGAAGGTGAACAAGTGAGCTAGAGAAAAAGCTTGGAAATCTGGATCATGGTGCCGGAGAGATAGCATGGAGGTAAGGCTTTTTCCCTGTATGCAAAAGGACAGTGGTTCAAATCCTGGCATCCCATATGGTCCCCCGAGCCTGCCAGGAGCGATTTCTGAGCAGAGAGCCAGGAGTAACCCCTGAGCACTGCCAGATGTGACCCAAAAACAAAAGCAAAAACAAGATAAAGAGGAATCTGGATCACATAGGCTTTGCATGAGAAGGCTTGGATTCAATTCCTCGAGCCATGTGGTCCCCTGAGCACCACTGGAAGCCACTTCTCAAAATAAACTGGGTACAACTCCTGAGCAGAGTAGTCCTAGCTCTGCTTTTCAAAGTGCTAGTTGCACCCACAATATGTGAGAATTTCAAGATTTCTGGTTGTTACACATCCTCATCTATCTTTTGTATTCTCATTCTTTGTAATGCCAATGATTCTAGTGATATTTTAATTGTATTTACCAATGGCTACATATGATCAAATATGATAAGGAGTATTTTCTGTGTGTTACTTTGCCATTTATATATCTTCTTTGGTAAACTGACTGTCCAAATTGCTTATTCTTACAATGTTCAGTGGTTTTTCATAATATTGAGTCAATAAACCTTTATATATTCTGGGTACAAAGTACTTACTAGGAATGTTTAAAATATAGTCTACTATTAGTTATTTTTATTTCCATATTTTATTTCTTCTTCTTTACTTTCTGGGAATGAAGGGAGGAAGGCCTAAATATTCTTCTGTTGGTTTGCTTTGCTGTGTGTGTGTATGTGTGTGTGTGTGTGTGTGTGTGTGTGTGTGTGTGTGTGTGTATGTGAGTTGTATGTGTGTACCAGGTATTGAACCCAGGTTATCATATACATGAGGCATCAATGAGTCAAGCCATTAACATCATTATCCCCTTTTTATTTTTTAATAATAATTTTTGTTTGCTTGTTTGTTTTGGAGACATACCCAGCAGTGCTTGAAGCTTATACCTAGGTCTGATCTCAGAAAGACCTGGGGGACTTTCTGGGGTACCAAGGATAGTAAAACCCAGAAGAGCCACAAGCAAGGAGCATGCCTTGTCTGCTGTACTCTCTCTCTCTCTCTGATAGTAATCCATTACTTTAAAAAGTTTGATCTTAGAACACTTTTGTGTTCTAAGCATATATTACAATTGTGCCTTATAAAACTGCCTGTGCCCCACAGTTTCCCCTATCATCAGCATTTTATATTATACAGTAATTTGTTGTAACTAACAATTAATTATTAAATTAATCATTAATTAAAGAGTCCTTGGGTTGTGATCATTATTCTTTCCTTGGTTTTGCTGACCATAATTTTTTGGGGGTTTGGGTTTAGTACTACTCTACCACTCTCAGAACTTACACCTGGCTCTGAACTCAGATAATTCCTAGCAGTGCTTAAAGAACTACATGTGGTGGTGGAGATCAAATCTGGTTGCTTGTGTGCAAGATGAATATTTTAACCCTTGTACTCTCTCTCCCTCTCCCTCTCTTTCTCTCTCTCTGCCCTGATTATGACACTTTTGAAAACAGATCAGAATTTTGTAGATCTTTGTATCAAAATTTAATATTTCCCCTTATTATGTTGCAATATTGGATTTGAAAATATTGAGGTTGAAATTCTATTTTCATCACCTCCTAGTAAAGGATCCCATTATATACAGGCATTATCTACTTTATTATTGACAGTTTTGATGTTGGCTTTTTATCACTTGGTGGGAGTAGAATTGACCAGCTTTCTCCTCTTCTATGTAGTTTCCTGTTTTGGAAATAACTGAACCTGCTTGGTTTACACTTCCAGAAGAAGAGATCATGCATCACCTTCATTTTTTTAAAAAAAATCTTTATTTAAATACAGTAATTACAAGCATAACTGTAGTTGGGTTGCAGTCACAAAAAGAACACCCCTCTTCACCAGGGCAACATTCCCAGTACCCATGCCCCCCATCATACTCCTCCCTGTATTTGAGACAGGCATTCTACTTCTCTCACTCATTTACATTGTCATGCTAGTTGTTAGTGTAGTTATTTCCCTAACTGCACACACCACTCTTTGTGGTGAGTTTCATATTTAGAGCCTGTCCTCTATTGTCTCTAATTTCTCTGGGCATTATTGCAATAATGTCTTTAATTTTTCTTAAAACCCATAGATGAGTGAGACTATTCTGTGTTTATCTCTCTCCTTCTGACTTATTTCACTCAGCATAACAGATTTCATGTGCATTCATGTTTAGGAAAATGTCATAACTTCATCTCTCCTGATGGCTGCATACTATTCCATTGTCTGTATATAGCACAGTTTCCTCAGCCATTCATCTTTTTTTTTTTGTTTTTGTTTTTGGGCCACACCCAGTGACGCTCAGGGGTTACTCCTGGCTATGCGCTCAGAAGTCGCTCCTGGCAGGCACGGGGGACCATATGGGAACCAGGGGATCTAACCGTGGTCCGTCCTAGACAAAGCAACAGGCACCTTACCTCCTGCGTCACCTCCCAGCTCCCAGCCATTCATCTTTTGAAGGGCATCTTGGTTGTTTACAGAGCCTGGCTATTGTAAATAGTGCTGCAATGAATATAGGTGTGAGGAAGGAATTTTTATATTGTATTTTTGTGTTCCTAAGGTATATCCCTAAGAGTGATATAGCTGGATCATATAAGAGCTCAATTTCCAATTTTTCTGAGGAATCTCCACAATGTTTTCTATAAGGATGCATTACCTTCTTGGGTGAAAAAGATTTTTATTGTAATGTCATGGGGGCACGATTTCAGTCCTTAAGGAGACCATGCACTGCTGTAGATTGTTTGCATACCCGAACCCATACATTGCAAGACATGAGCCCTACAACTTGAGCACAAATTATGCACATTTATTTGGCATTATTTTGCGAAATAAATTTGTTTTTTCCTTACATTTAATAACATGTTATGTTGAATAACATTTATTTTCTTCATATCAATATGAATTTGAGGAATTATGTTGTACTTTATATTGTACTAATTTGCCACTTACACATTATATACAGGTACTATCTTTCCTTCTTATGCTGCTCAATTTTTTTTTATTTTGACCATGGATGCCATTCATTAGCTCTTTTGACATACCTCCTGTTATTGTAGGTTTGTTTTATATGCTTTTTTTTGAGCACTTGCTTATATTCTTTCTGCACAAGATAGCCACAATTAAGCTCATCTTATGTATTTCTTAGTTCTTAGCTCCTTATATCAGTATTAAAAGTGACTATTTGGTCACTGGGTACATTCATTTATATCTATGAACAGTTTCTCTCATTTCATCTCAGCTGTCAGACCAAAAGCATAGAAGTATATATTTTAGCCCATGTTTATACCTGCATCTACAAACACTTATAGGTGTAATATTTGTATTTATTGTACCTAAAAAGTCCAAAAACTGTTCTAGTGCCACCAATTCTAATCCATACTTCATGGGCCATGCTAGCATTCTCTATTGGTTATTTATAAATTCGCAATTGAACAATTAGAAACCTATATCCCACATTTTCTATTCATTTACTTATTCTTATTCAATTTTAGCATAATTGTAATCATCTATCAAAGTATCAAAAGGTTTTTGTTAGTTTATATGGGGGTCACAGTTGAAGTGCTCAGGGTTTACTCCTAGGTCTGTATTCAGAGATTATGATGGTGCACATACCACTTCCACCTACCCTAGCTAAGGTTGTTTCATATATATATGAAACATTATATATATATATAATGGAATGCCATTATATATATAATGAAATGTCAGAGAATCAAATGTGTAATATATATATTATAATATATATTACAATATTATATATTATATATTATAATATATTATAATATATAATATATAATATATTATATATTATAATATATATATTACACATTTGATTCTCTGACATTTCATTATTTTTGTTTGATACTAATAGTTTCAACTTCAAAGTAACTTTTGATAAATTTCAATCACAAGGTTTCTTTCATAGGTTTATTTATTTTCCTATTTAAGATATGCCCAGTTGGGGGGCCAGGCGGTGGCAGTGGAGGTAAGGTGCCTGCCTTGCCTGCGCTAACCTAGGACGGACCGCGGTTCGATCCCCCGGTTCCCCATATGGTCCCCCGTGCCTGCCAGGAGCGACTTCTGAGCGCAAAGCCAGAAGTAACCCCTGAGTGTCACTGGGTGTGGCCCAAAAACCAAAAAAAAAAAAAAAAGATATGCCCAGTTCAGATTATAAAGCATATTTCCAGGATCAAACCTGGGTTATCTGCATGCAAGATAAGCACTTTACCCACTGTATTATTGCTTCAGGCCTCTATATTTTTAAGAGCTTTATCTATATGATGTATCTATGTTTAAGCACATATTCATTTCAAATTTCATCTTTGGGTTTTTTTTTGTTTTTTTGTTTTTGTTTTTGTTTTTTTTGGGTCATACCCGGCAATGCTCAGGGGTTACTCCTGACTCCATGCTCAGAAATTGCTCCTGGCAGGCATGGGGGACCATATGGGGTACCGGGATTCGAACCGATGACCTTTTGCATGAAAGGCAAATGCCTTACCTCCATGCTATCTCCCGGGCCCCATCATCTTAAGTATTTTATTAAATCAATGAAATATCTATACATACATATATAATTGTTTTAGCTCTGTTTATGGAAAAACATAGTCTTTCATCAATAAATTATCTTTGAGACTTTTAAACACTGAATCATAAATATTTATGACTATTGTCTTGTTTCATTGCCCCAAAGAGGTGATTTTCAGTCATCCTGGCCAATAGTTTAATATAAGGACCTAATGCAGTGCTTCATGGACCTTGTGGTGCTGGGCTACCCAGACTACACAGGCAGTGTTCAGAGTCCCCCAGGGCTACACCCAGTGGGTGGTACTGGGAGAAGCATGAGGTCCCTGGGGGATTAAATCAGGGGTCAGTTGCATGTAAGACATGCACTTTACCTCTGTACTATCTCTAGATCTCCTGCACCCTTATTTCCATACTTGGCATATATCATACCATCTTAATTATTAAAGTTTTATATCAGATAGACTTTTTGCTGAAAGCTGATCTTACATTTCAATGTTTTACTGCTTTCATGCCTTGGCATTTCTATATATATTTTTGAACATGTTGATTAATTTCCTCTCCCTCTCTAACACACACATACACACATACAGCCCACGAGAATTTTAATTAGAATGCATGTATCTATAGGCTTTTTAAGGAAATCAATTATCAGTATCAACGTAAGTCTTTTAATACTCTATATTTCCTCATTTGGAAAGGTCATCTGAAAATTCTGAGTTGTGTTTCTCATTTTAGTATAGTCTTTACACACACCGTTTCTTGTCAAATTTATCTCCAGGACATGTTTTCTCAATCCCGTTATAATTTTTCACCTTATCTTTATTTCTTGGTTTAGAAACACAAATGATTATTTTTTAGTATGGTAAAGTAGTATCTTGTGACTAGCAAATGCTAAACTCAATAATTCTTTTAATTCTTATTGTAAGTTTCATAGGGCTTTTGTATGTGTGTATGTATTTGTATGTATAAACAATAATGTTGCCTAAATAAAATCAATTGTATTTCTTTCGTTATTTATTTTATTGCCTTATTGGTCAGGCCAGGACCTCTAGTTGAAACAAATGGCAAAAGTAAATGCTATTGCTTTCTTCCAAACAAGACAGGGAAAGAATCAAGTCATTATCACTAGATGTGATATTAACTATCCAGGTTTGATGCAGTAGCAATTTCAAGTTGAGGAAGTTCTATTTTCCTAGTTGATTGAAAGATTTTTTAATTAAATATTATTTTTTTTCACTAGATCTATTGTGGTGATCGTATAGACTTTTCTCTTTTATTCCAAGGTATTAAGTGGAATCTTCATTCACCGAAGAAACTGCATTTCCCTCCTTGTATAATCTCAAGTTAATACTGTTTTTTGGGGGAGGCAGTACCAGGAGGCACTCAAGAGTTACTTCTGTGTGTGCTCAGAACCTACTCCTGGCAGGCTAGGGGGAACCATATGGGACACCAATCATCAAACCCGGGTTAGCCATATGCAAGGCAACACCTTACCCACTGTGCTATCGCTCCTACCACTAATGCCACTTCTTGTCTGACATTCTTAACCAATTTTCTTTTTGGTAAATATGGAGCTTATCTAAGTTTATGTCTTGGTCAAAAATAGAAATTCTTCTAGCTAATTCTGACAAATAAAATGCAAGAAGCCTCTGTGAGATTTTATCAAGTTTTTCTTCTCTTATAAAGGGACAGGAAAAAAAAAGCTAAAAGAAAGAAATGGCAGGTGGTAAGATAATTCTGTGCATGTTTGATAATGGACCTTCAAATATGTCCTCTGACCACTTCTAGAATGAGCCCTAAGCACAGAGCTAGCATTAGCTTCTGAGTACTGCTGCTATAGACTAAAAGCTGTTGAAAAAAATATGATATCTACACTTGTATCCTATAAGACAGCAATTACTATATGAGACAAAGCATTTGAGTCCTTAATATTGATGGCCTGTGGAAACTGGCAAATATCAAATCAAGTTAGCTGCTTTCAGACATTCTATCATGTGAGATAATCTTTAGAAATTATTATTTTTATTTTATATTTCTTTAATTTTTGGGGTCATACCTGGGGCGGTCAGGGATTACTTCTGGCTCTGCTCTCAGAACTCACTCCTGGCAGACTCAGGGACATATAAGATGCCAGCAATCTAACTAGAGTCCATCTGGGGTTGACTGTGTGCAAGGCAAATGCCCTACTACTGTGCTATTGCTCCAGCCCCTATTCAGAAAAAATTTAGTTGTACTTTTGGTACATGCAGCCAAAACCATCTTAGATAATCATATGCTTTCTAAATAAAAAGCATGTGTGTTCAAAACGGACCTGTTACACTAGCATTCCAGGGGGCTAAGGGTAGAGATATGCATATTGGGGACAGTGTGTAGGGAGGTCAACACTGGTGGTGGGAATTGCCCTAATTCACTGTCACTGTGTACCTTAAATATATTGTGACAGATTTTTTATTCACATTGGTCTCAATAAAAATAAAAAAACATGTATTTCACCATATTTTTGCCCTATTAGTTCTCCTATGTTGTATGCTCTTTTTTTCTTTAATATTGATATTGACTTAAATTTAAAAAGTTATTGAATGGAATTCATGTTAAAACTTTTTTTTTTTTTTTTTAGTTTTTTTGGGCCACACTCAGTGACGCTCAGGGTTACTCCTGGCTATGCGCTCAGAAGTCGCTCCTGGCAGACACGGGGGACCATATGGGAACCGGGGGATCGAACCGTGGTCCGTCCTAGGCTAGCAGGCAAGGCAGCAGGCACCTTACCTCCTGCGCCACCTCCCGGCTCCCTCATGTTAAAACTTTCAGAAGATTAAGTACTTTATGTCCTTTGACAGCAGTGGGGATGGTGTTTGTTTTCCTTGCATGCACCTGACCCAGGTTCAATCCTCATCAACCACTAGTAGTAATTTCTGAGCACAAAACCAGGAGTAACCCTTGAGTATTGCTGGATATAGCCCCCAAACAACAAATTTAGAATAGGGGGCTGACTCCTAACAAAAATCCCTACTGTATTATCTGTATCATTACTGTATTATTGTATTGTTATTCTATATGTTAGTGTATAGTATATTATAACTGTATTATTAATATATTATCTGTATTATTTATTAATTATGTGCACATTTTAATAAAGTTTAAAATAAATCAAAATAACTCCCACAAGCAACATTGTTATTATTTAGTAAGAACATTATATATTTTTATTTAAAACACTGACCTTGCAATAGATTAAAATATCTATATATAGATATATTTTATGATACATGAAGACATATATTTGTATATATGGATATATAAAATACATGATGAGCATGTATTATATATGATAAGTCATATATAATATATATTGTGTCTCTGGACATACCTGCAATATATAAGCATATAATTTACACATTGCCAATATACTTAAATATGATTATATCTGTACTATATGTTTATCCATAGATACATACAATATAGATTATACATATAATATGAATTTATATATGTATTATTTATGTATAAAATAAATTACAAAAAAACAAATTACTTTGGCTTCTACTT
>PVKC010005995.1:0-18724 GCA_004027635.1 Crocidura indochinensis | reverse complement strand
CCCATCATCCTATATGGTCCCCTGAGCCTATCAGGAGCAATTTCTGAGTGCAGAGTCAGGAGTAACTCCTGAAAGCCACCGGTTGTGCCCCCCCCCCCAAAAAAAAAAGTGATAGAAAAATAAACAGAGTACTGTGTAAGTGAAGACTATCTTTTTATACCACTGAAAGGCAAAGAAAAAGAGTAATTAATAGCCAAGAAATTCAGGACACCCAGAATTGAGATCTAGAAATCTCTGATGATAGCAGAAAGGGAAAAAAATTATCTGCATAACAAATAGAACACAGGAAAAGTGAGTGGCTCTGAAAGATCATCCCAGATTCATAATTTTTATCACAAGGCCTAGGGCAATTGTCCTGTTACAATTTCGAATGGCACAACTGTGTACTTCCCAAAGATGTTCTAATCCTCAAGCTCTCAAACAATCTTGACAAATGTTTGTCTTTGGGCACAGGAAAGAAAGAGGAATCACATAAAGCAATGTTCTGTCTGCTTCTATGAAGCAGTACAGTTTAAAGTACAAATTATGAAGATCTCTAGTCAGGCCACTCCCCTCATGCTGGAATCTCCTCTATATTACCTTATTCTTACTTAGGGAAAATATTGGCACATTTTCTAATGTTGAATAATGAATTTCACATGTCTAGCAGTTTAAGCCAGTTCTCATTTAATAAGTAGGTCAGTTTTATAGAAGAAAAGTATGTATAAGCTCAATTAGTTTCTCAATTATGTTTAGGATCTCAAAGACTGAAATTAAACTATTAGTAAAGCTGAATTCATATTTGGGAGATGTAAGTAAATATGTTTATCAACTGTATATGGGAATTTCCATTTCTTCTGCCTTTCTCAAAACTGAATATTATCAGTTTATATCTTTGAATATATTAAATTAAAAAGTATATAGTAGTATTATTTATGTTTTAATTTTGATAATATAATTTTAAAGTTTTATACAGTGAATACATTATTTGCATGTATTTCTTACTTTTAATATCTAATAATTTTACATTAGTAGAAGAATTATTATTATTCAATAGTTTATTATATTAATTATATAAAGCTTTGCTATTTATATAATAGAATCCTCCTGGACCTTGCTTTGGTCAGATGGAAAACACAATGTTTCTTTGATTCAACACTATTTATATTTTTTTTTGCTTGCCTGCTTGTTCTTTTGGTTTTGTTTGTTTGGGGGCCACATTCAGTAATGTTTAAGACTCTGTTCAGAGATTTGGGACAATATGTGGAGCTGGAATCAAAGTCAGGTTGGCTACATGTAAGACAAGAGCTTTATCTGCTATACTATTGCTGAGTCCTTTCATTTAGAGGTAAGAAGTACATGCTCAATAAGTAATCTCACCTAAATTCAAGGAAAGATTTATTTCACAGCTCTCCTTAGTACTTTATGGTGTTGGTGGGTATATTTGGAATTTAAGTCCCCTTTGACCTATAACATGCCTGTGGCCCTTGTGACTGTGAAGGTCTCTTTGATATAATCTAGATGGTGAAATTTGCAACAAAGAAAGAAAAATGTCTTTTGAAAATGGATAAATCCAAATTTAAATATTTTAATTGAAAAACTGAGAAGAAAGCTTTTGAGATACCCACAACTTATGGGATGAAAGAACCCAGAGAAGGGAGGCATGGGGCTCGATGAGGGTCCAAGCAAAAAAGAAGTAAGTATGACCAAGAGAAAGGTTATTGAATCAGCATATATTTTCTATTAAATATTAGGGAGAGTTATTGGAAGAAGCTATTAAACCAACATCTAATTTGAATTGACTATTGAAAAATTATCTGAGACTGAAATCTATATTACATTTTAACATAATATTTTACTAAAATAGTCTTCTCTCTATAAAAAAAATTTTGTACCATGCCAGTCTTGAGTTATGTGGTAGAAGAGGTAGTTTTTGTTGTTCTTGTTATCATTGCTGTTTTAAGGAAAGAGGGTGGGATCCAGGTTGAGGAGGACAATGAAGACAGATGGGAAATCTGGTCCAAATGGAGAAGAAAAAGTAACCTTAAAGGGATCTTCAGGAAGAGTTCCAGAAACAGCATAGCACAGATTCTTTGATACACAGGTAAGACTGACAGCTTCAATTTTCTTTTATAGGAACAAATAGTTTCAGAAAGAAAGAAGATTTGAAGTCATCTGCATTACAGACACTTGACATAAACAAACAAAACACCTAGCTCTTATTGATAGTTGCTTATTCTGTTACTTCTTTGTATCTGAACATTAGGAGGCTTTAGATACACATTGGTGTCTAAATTGGTATGCTTCTCTGAAATGACAGTATTACACAAAAATGAAGTTGTCCAGGAATACCAAGCACTATTGCTGACACTGTGGCTTTTGTGGGGCATGATTTCAGCTGCCAGGGCTTCTGGAAGTATGAGAAAGGGAGGGAGGGTTCCTGTACTCCAAAAAACATCCTGGTGATGTCAGTTCAAATACTAGCAAGTCTGGAGTTTGGTCAGATTGGTGTATCTGCGGAAAGCCATAGGTGAGTGGTAAAGCATGGGCATTGGCAAAGTAGAACTTGTGGGTAATGGGTGCAGCAGATGCGGCTTTGGCATGTGCAGGACTTGGTCTAACCTCTCCTCCAGATATTACATGCTTTCAACTGTGCAGTTAAATTGCTTTTTAAGGGTGATCTTCCCAAGCAGTGCTTAGGAATTTTCAAGCTTTCTTACCTGTGATTTCACAGATGTTCAATGCAAGGGCCCTCAAGGTTGGCATGAAGCATATTTTTACCTGTGCCATGATAATAATGCTAGGGGATTCCAGGACTGCATCTACTGAAGCTTGAATGACCATCCAGTACCTGGAATCAATTGCAGATGAGGGATCATGTTAGGTGTATATATTGTGCTATTTCCCAGCAGCTACAGTAAAAATATAACTTACTTGAATCTCTTAGACCATGGGAATTCCCGTTCTCCCCCAATGTTACTGTGCCTATGCAAAAAAAAAAAAAATGGGGGAACGCCAAACCCTGCCACTCTCCTTTTTCTTATTTTGTTTTGTTAGTTTTTGACTTTATTTTCCTTCTCTTTTTTCTTCCACTTTTCTCTTTTTTTTTCACTCCTGTGGTTATTATTTGGTGATTATTTTTTCCTTTGCAGGGTGCATTTTTTTATTAATGTTTTTTATATTTTTTTCTCTTCTTTCTTTTTTCGGGTAGTTGCTACCAATTTTTTTCTTCCTTTTATTTTATCCTTTTTATCTCAAATGACAACAGACTAGATACTCAATCTACAACAAGCTGCAAAGTGGAGACCAGTTACACTAGTATTCTGGGAGGAAAAGGTGGGAGGTATGAGATACATGCTGGGAACAGGGGTGGAGAGAGGACAACACTGGTGGTGAGAATGCCCCTCATTCATTGTCACTGTGTACCATAAATAATTCTGTGAGAGTTTTGTAATGCACTTTGGTCACAATAAAAGTTTATAAAAAAATAGATAACTTGTTTGCATATATTAACCTATGATTAAATAGTTTTTTCATAAACTGTTTTACTTAAAGAATAAATTAAAGGATTTCTCTCCTTACTGTTGGTATTGAACCTAGATTATACTGTCGTTGCTTTTCCTTGTTCTTACAATAGACAAAATTACCTTACTTTGATCATATTACTAGTTCACATATAATTCACTGCATATAACAAAAAGCACAAAACAGTCATAGACTTATTACACAAGTGCTTTTTTTTTTTTTACAAGGAATTTTAGAAACAACTTGTCCAGGACCAGCAAGATTTTCTAGAGAGTTTAGAATATTTCTACCCCATTCTTCCTGATACCAACAAAACTGAGTGTATCACTGCTCAGAAAGACAAACAATGAAAACAAGGAGCTTTTCACAGATAAAGCTTTTATTTCAGTAGGTGTCAACATGGCAGAAAAGCAGAACTTACAGCTAAAAGACAAAATAAAACAAAACACACCAACATCACTCTGAATACAAGGCACTGGAATGGTGAAGGGGTGTGAAGGTCATGGAGTAAGAGGCCCAGGTGTTCCTCGTAAAACTGCTTTTCTGTCAGCTTGATTGATAGACTTATTCTGGCTTGCTTGAGCCACTTGTGTATTCCTAGATTCTTGATGTTATCACCTTGGATTCTGGGACTGAAAGAAGATTGCATGTCAGACCACTGGTTCCAGTAAACGGATACAGTTAGAGAGTTATGGTCAGTAAGAGGTTAATGAGTTCATCGAAAGGAATGTGACCATCCATAGATTATGTAAAAAACTAACAAGATGGCATTGCTACTGTGAACAAAGGGAATTTCTAATTCTTTTTAAATCAATGGCATCTATTAAAATTATCTCCAACTAATGAAAAAGAGGAGAGAATTAAACATAAGTAAATTGCTTTCAGGCTTAATGAATCCATGATATTTCTTTTTTGTTGTTGTTGCTACTGTTGTTTTGGGGTCATACCCAGCAGTGCTCAGGAGTTACTCCTGGCTCTAAGTTCAAAAATTGCTCCTGGAAGGCTCATAGGACCATACGGGATGCCGGGTTTTGAACCACTGTCCTTCTGCATGCAAGGCCAATACCTTACCTCCATACTACATCTCTAGTTCCGAATCCATATTATTTCTATTTAAATGTTGATATTTTGTGTCTGACCTAAAACGTTCATTTAACAAAGTTTTGCTCCATTTTTACAACTTTTCTGTAGTTTTCTAAATCACTTCATTATATTTAGATAAAATCTTAATATATTTTATTTCATAATGAAGTTTCTAGTATCTAGAATATTGAAATATTAGACTTCCCCCCTTAAAATTTAATGCCTCCCTATCATTTATTCACGATAAGACTTCTTTCCTAAAGTTTGCCTCAATGTCAAATACCACTACTGAAGTTTCAACCAAAACGTTTGTTCTCTTAACTACAGCAACCAGTAGAAGAACAAAAAGGCAGCACAACTCAAAGGTGTGGTATCTGAGAAATTAACTTTCCAAGAGTCCCAAACATTTTCATTTATATTGCCTTGGTTAGACATAGCCAGATGTGATAGCAAAGATTGCTGAAAGATGTTATCACTCCTGGTATAATAAACATTTCTTTTCTAAGTAATAATTTCATGATGAATAATTACAAGGTCGTAAATAGCAATGTTTATCATCACTCTATTAGTTTGTGTTCTACATAAATATATGGCTTGTCCAAAGATCTCCCTCCCATCTTCTTCGTTCCTTTCTCAGTACCCTGTTCCTCAACATTTTGGTCTAATACCTTAGTATCCTTTTATGCTTGACTCTGCTATCACTCTTAACCTCGCCTAGTAAACTATTACCAGTTTTATCTCACTCAAGTCTTCACTCACTGTATGCCCTTCCTTGACTACTAGGTAAATACAAACTCTTGAATCTAACTCTAGCTCCAATCTGTTGTAGCTATCTCAAATATCATTGCTCTATGCCCTTCATGCAAATGATGCTTTCTGGCTAAAGTGACTGTGTTTGTTTGTTCAGCTTATTTTTCCTCTGTGTGGAAAGCCCCTATTATTAATATTATTATTACTGCATGGTGAAACCCTATACGTATTTTGAAATGCTGTGTTGTCTTGGGAAGATGGAGCCGAAGATAGAGACAAGGTGTCAAAGGAGGGAGAAATCCAAGGGAGAAATGTTCTGGCACAGATTTCTGTTCCTTTACTTACTCACTGGTGCCTTGAACAATCAAATGTGCTATTAGCCTAGACAAATCAAACAGACATGGAATTTAGGGCTGGTTCACCTTAATCACCTGAATCAGAGACATAGAGCTGGAGGAAGGGAGGGGGCCAGAGAGAGAGCACAGCGGTAGGGTGTTTGCCTTGCCCGCAGCTGATCCAGGATGGACGGTGATTCAAATCCCAGCATCCCATAAGGTCCCCTGAACCTGCCAGGAGCAATTTCTGGAGCGCAGAAATTTCTGATCGCAGGAGGAACCCCCCGGAGCGCCGCGGGTTGTGACCCAAAAGCCAAGGAAAAAAAAAAAAAAAAAAGGGCAGGGAGGAACAGAGGTGGGAGCATAATGGAATACAAGGAGCTCAGCATGTATTAATGATAAATAAATCTAAATGTGTGTAGGCATGTTTATGGTTTGCTATATGTTCCATACAATGTTAAAGAGAAAACCATTTGATGGTTCCACTTTAGTACAGAGTTTCAGTTCATTTTTACCCACTTTTTAAGTGCTGTGAATTGATAAACAGTTTTAATCTATTGGTAAAACAGTATTTATACTTCCTGTTCCTAAGGGTTAATTTTGGAAGTAGTGTCAGGTTCTAGCTTAGAAAGTAGAAGAATGTCACATGAAATACTGATCAAGTTACTGATATAAAGTATCCACATACTTGGAAAATTAAGACATTTTTATTGTGGATTCTTCAGAGGTGCTGGTATTCACCAGGATTTTGATCTGCAGTCCTGTGCACACAAGGCATGTGCTGCAGTTCTTTTTACTATCTCCCTATTCCTGGACACTGTTTTTGAGAGAGGTTTTGGGTCACATTTGTGGTGCTCAGGGCTTACTAAACTCTAACTTTTGATAAGATGAAGCAAATAAATGTCTCTCACAACTAGACTTTATTAAGTTTCAAAGAAAGGACAGTTCAAATCTGATTTTAGGAGCAGTGTGATGGGGAGACAGGCCCAGAGCAGGCTCTGTGGAGCTATTGTCTCCTCTAAAAGCCTCCATCTCTAGCTCTCACATTGCTCCTACCAAGCTATTTTCATTACTTTTATAAACTTTTACACCATTCGAGTAGTATGTTGTGGCATCTCATTGTGGTTTTATTACACTGTCCAAGTGTAAGTGATTTTAAATATGTCTTCATTGTGTGTGTGTATGTATGTGTGGCCACCCTTTGTGGTATTCAAGGGTATTTCTGGTTCTGTTTGGAGTCACTGCTGGCAGTGCTCAGAGGACTGGGGAAGACTGGGGAGCCAGATATCTAACCAGGTCAATTTTATGCAAGGCACCTTGCCATTATTTTGTTCTTTACCCTGTGTATGTTTTCATATGTTATTTGCTGCAAGTATAATTTCTTTTCATTTGTGTCCCAAATTCATGCTGATATTTTTTCAGACATTACTTCTTCTAATATTTCTTGCCCTCTAGAAGTATAATTGCATGTATTTTGGGGCCATTTGCTAGCTCCTGTGTGATTACATATTTCATTTTGCTATTTACAATCTTTCTTTTATGCTTTATCTGAGATGTTTTTTCCACATAAAAGCCCTTTTTAAGGTCACTTCTCTTAGCTATTATAATGTCAAGCTGCTCATTAATCTCAACCAATAAATTACAATTGTAGAGTTCTTTTAGCTCTAAATGTTCACTTAATTTTTTACCTGATTCTCTCTTTTTTAAAAAATCTGAGGTGGTCACACTTGGGTATGGTGCTCAGGGGTTACTCCTGGCTCTACATTCAGGAATTACTCCTAGTGGTTCTCATAGGACCTGATAGGGTGCTGGGGATCTAACCAAGTCAGGGAATTGCAAGGCAAGAGCCTCATGCTCTGCAAAATCTCTCTAGCCCAGTTTAGATTCCCCTTTGAGGATTTTTTTTAATTCCAACTATAATTTTCTCTATTTAAAAAATATATATAGTGTATATTAAGGTTGTGTATTTCTGATTTCAAATATCTTGAACTGAGATCTATGTTATGTCTGTCTCTTGTTGGATCTCTCTTAGATACAATTGTTTCTCAAGAAAAGTGAGGTTATCAGAGTTTTTATGCAGTCTTTCTAGTTTAGCCCTTAACTTCACACAGCAGCCTATGACACAGGAAATGGAAACACTGTCAATTGTTTTGTTTTCTTTATGTCTATACCCACATGAAAGAAGCTTTGCTGCTTCTCTTGTCCCCCTGCACATGCTTCTCTGGAGTCCAACTGCAGTCCAGAGCCTGTGCCCAGAATGAACATGTGCATTCCAGAGGGAAATGTTGGTTATGATTAACTCACATCATAGAAAGGGCTTTTGCTCTTTACTTCCATTAGGACTTTTTGTTTGTTTTCTTGGGTTTTAATTTTGTTTTAATTTATTCACAATTTTCCAAAATCTAGGCTGTTATCTGATTTTTCCACTTACCAACCATAAGACCATTGCAAGTCATTTTATCTGTCTGCTCTTCATTTATAAAATGAATAAAATAGGGCCAGAGAGATAACATAGCGGTAAGGTGTTTACCTTGCATGCAGAAGGACGGTGGTTTGAATCCCAGCATCCTATATGATCCCCCCGAGCTTGCCAGGAGTGATTTCTGAGTGCAGAGCCAGGAGTAACCCCTGAGCACTGCTGGATGTGACCCAAAAGCTAATAATAATAATGATAATAATAATAATAATAATAATAATAATAATGAAAAAATGAAAAATAAAAGTGTATCCTCCTTATGGTGAATTTTCCCAGCACAGCAAAGCGCTTAGGACTCTGTAAATTTCAATGTTAATTAACCATAACATGATGATAATTGTAAGTGTTTTGAGAGAACAAAGAAATACAGACAGTTCCATGATGATGGAGCACCACAGAAAAAGCTCTGAAAATCTCACAATGGCCACAGATTTATAGTGTTTTTCAGTTTCCTCACAAAACTCCCTATATGTAGCTAAACTTTGGTCTCTGAACAACTCTTCCCCAATGTACTTCGCCCATCATCATGTTCAGTTGGTGATTCAAAATTCTCTCCAGGAATCTTGTGTCTCTTCCTCAACTTGGTTTCTGTCAAAAAAAAAAAAAATCTTAAATCCAACTGATTTACCTAAGTTTGAACCCCTGTGATGGAGAAGCTCCAGCTGTTTGGACAGGTGGCTCCATAACCACTGTGCAAATCAATAAATCACAATTGTTTGTCTTAGAAACAGGATACTGGCAATTTAACTCTCTAGAAGCGATATTGCAAAGTTAGAAATTGGAGTCAAGAATCATCACCTCTATTTTCCAGTCAACTAAGACAACCTGTCACAAAAATAAAATGTTGTGGGATCAGGTGGCTAGTTAATTCTAAGGACTGGATCACGGTTCCCACAGCACTGCTGGGTGAGACCCCTGAGCACTGCTGGGCCTGAGGGTAGCAGGCCTAGCATTGAACTTCCCAGCCTGGTTAGCCAAGTAATGCCAGTAGTGGCCCTGGGGCCTCCTGAGCATTGATTAGAAAGCCAATAAATAAATAAATAAATAAATAAATAAATAAATAAATCAACAGAAGAAGTATGTGCTTACTTTGTGTATGTATTTAGCCAGGAGGTTAAAATTGTAAAGACTTGCTCAATAACCTGGTAAATTGCTTCAGGGAAAAACAGAGACTTGCAGTCTTCTGAATTGTGTGTAGCTCTGCAAGTATTTAGGTCATAGGTCTGCAGGCTGTGTACATGGCAGTGTAAATGTATGTAGTGACAGGGTAGTGGCAGATATACAGATAAACTATGGACATTCCATCTATTACTGGGCCCAAGCTCACAATCATCACTCCTTCTTTAGACCTATTGCTAGTTCAGGCAGTTCCTCTTTTGCTTCCTCTTCTGCTGCCGGGGCTACTGATACTCTTAGGCTTATTTCAGACCCCAGTCACATGTCCCTTGTGTTCAGGGACATGACTTTCAGTCCCCTATGACATGGCATTCAGTCATTAAGAGTTTCACTCTTAATTGCAGGATTGCAGTTTTCATTCTGAGGGACTATGCAAGGTAGAGTTACAATCCCTACCTCCTAAATGTTAGATGTGGGCCATAAAATAAGAAGTTACTTGTCTCACTTTCAAGCAGATGCTTTAAGAGTTCAGGGGTCTGAGTCATGCCTCAGTGGTCCTGCACAGGATAGTAGGTGGGAGTGAAACTAAACTATTACTGCATGGTATCACTAAGAGATGGGGATTGTTTGAGCCTGCCCTAAATGACAACCTTCCTCCCAAGCTTCAATAAGTTTATCAACACTTGCATGCATACACAAAAACAAAAATACACACGCATTCTCACATTTACTCATACAATCATGCATTCTCACACACTCACACATACACATATACCCTCAAACTCGCTCATATGCATACTCAAACCCTCTCATATTCACTCACAGTCCTATACACCCCCCCCCACATACCTGGGACAGGGAAACAGTGCAAACTCAGGTTACGAGTTTTATCCATAACATATCAACAGTGACACTGTCATGTATCTCATTCTGTGTGTTTTTCACCCAAAACTTCAAACACTCCTATTAGAGCACTTCCACACATTTGTATGTTTGCCTGTTTCTACAACCTGCGAGCTCTTAGAAGAGAGCAATGGTTAAATTTTATCAGTAGACTTTAAATTGTTTAATACCCTTGTGTATCAGTTTCTTCACATATAAATGAGTATAATAATTTACTTAGGAGCCAGAGAGATAGCATGGAGACAAGGCATTTGCCTTGCATGCAGAAGGATGGTGGTTTGAATCCCAGCATTCCATATGGTCTCCTTTTTTTTTGGGGGGGGGGTCACACCCGGCAGTGCTCAGGGGTTACTCCTGGCTCCATGCTCAGAAATTGCTCCTGGCAGGCACAGGGGACCATATGGGGCACCGAGATTCGAACCGATGACCTTTTGCATGAAAGGCAAACGCCTTACCTCCATGCTATCTCCCAGACCCCATCCATATGGTCTCCTGAGCCTGCCAGGAGCAATTTCTGAGCATAGAGCCAGGAGTAACCCCTGAGCCGGGTATGACCCAAAAACCAAAAACAACAACAACAACAAAATAATTTACTTCATAGTGATAGTGTTAATTTGCTAAAAATATCATTATATGTATCAAGTGTTTATATTGCTATTAGAAATATGCTCAAGGGCCCGGGAGATAGCATGGAGATAAGGCGTTTACCTTTCATGCAAAAGGCCATCTGTTCGAATCCCTGTGCCCCATATGGTCCCCCGTGCCTGCCAGGAGCAATTTCTGAGCATGGAGCCAGGAGTAACCCCTGAGCGCTGCCGGGTGTGACCCAAAAACCAAAAAAAAAAAAAAAAAAAAAAAAAGAAATATGCTCTCCCACTTAGAATGTATTAGTATTAGCTCTGTGTTTATTATATTATACTCTTATTACATATCATTTTGTTTTGAGAATTTAGCAGCAGCAGTGATAGTAGTAGTAGTAGTTGTTGTAGTAGTTTAGTAGTAGTATGTTCTCCCATATTGTCTTGGAGCTATACTCACATCACCATCTCTTCTCTCATCTCTCATTTTACTTGCAAATGCACATTTCTCAGTGTTCTCACTAATGTACTGCAGACACCTAAAGCTGCATATTAAAATCAAATGCTCTACCTTTCCCTAAAGTTAGCTACTGAGCTAATTAGGTGCTAGAAGTTGAATGCTAGAGCCCAAGGATACAGTACTACTCAGGTCTTTTTTTTTTTTTTTTTTTTTTTGGTTTTTGGGCCACACCCGTGACGCTCAGGGGTTACTCCTGGCTATTCGCTCAGAAGTCGCTCCTGGCAGGCACGGGGGACCATATGTGGAACCTGGGGATCGAACCGAGGTCTGTCCTAAGTTAGCGCAGGCAAGGCAGGCACCTTACCTTCAGCACCACCGCCCGGCCCCGCTACTCAGGTCTTACAGTACTGACAGCTACCTGCAACACACCTGGACAATGCTTAGAAGGCCACTAGATGCCAGGAACACACCCAGAGTGAGTACATGCCTTGCTGTGTTAACCTAGTGTTTTATGGTTTTATTTTAATGTTTTGTTTTGTTTGAGACCATATCCAGTGATGCTCATGGTTACTCCTGGCTCTGAAGTCTAGAATTACTCCTGGCAGTGCTCAGAGAATCATATGAGTTGCCAAGGATTGAACCTGAATCAGCCGTATTCAAGGCAAATGCCTTACTAACTGTCCTATCATTTGGCACTGGCCCCCTTTTATTATTCTTGGCTATAGCAAACTGCTTCTCAAATTTTTCTTCTACCTAAGGATAATACATATGTTTATTTTGACATACACTGTGATATGCTGTTAAATGTTTAGCAACTGATTCTCCAGAAGAAAAAGCTAACATTTCTAGTGTTTACTAGTTTCCAGAGTCAATACTCCCACTCTGGTCTATTTACAGCTACCAACTTGATGTCATATGATATAGAATTGAGACAGTTGACTGCACATTTCATCACACTGATATAGTAAACAAGGACATTGATAATATGATATGAAATGATTTGCTGAATATTCATTACCTTTATAAATAGAATATGTGTGGTGTGTCCAGGGTTGCTCAGAGTTTACTCCTGGTTTCGTGCTCAGGAGTCATTCCTTATGCTTAGAGGACCATATTTGGTGCTGGGGATTAAACTCAGGTTAGCTCCATGAAAGGTAAACACCCTACCTGCAACCAATCCCTATTTTACATTTAACAACTGGCTTGCAAAATTTCTTGTTAGGCCATTTTCAGCACATCTCTGATTCTCATTTCCACTATGGGCAAAGTAACTCACCAGAGGTAGTAATTTAGCTAATGCTACATCCATCTTAGAATCCCTCCTAACAACAGAGTGAAAACCATGCGAAAATGACTGAAGCTAGTCACCTAGATGGAATCTTTCTTTTTTTCCCCCTAATTTGCCACCCACATTAAATTCATCAGACTTTTTTTTAGTTGTAAAAAGTATATTTTATTATTTATTTTAAATTCTTTGGTAATCATTTATTCATTTTATTTGTGATTAGCCATTTTTAGAAGTTCTTACAAAGAAAGTACTAAAAAGAATGAACATATAATTTAAAGTAATCAAATATTTATGAATGCTAAATACAGCAATTTCTGAGGCCAATGGTACCTAAGTTTGGTGATCATTTGCACATTTATTCATTTCTATTTTGAAAGAGCTTTGATTTTTTTTCACCAGCTACTCTGAATAAAGCACTCAACTATTTGTGTAGTAATTTGCTTACATGGTCCCAGCACTGTATTTATGAGATAAAACAACTGTGGATGTGGGACACAAGAGTCAAGGATGTAGAACAGCAGGATATCTGGGACCAGGTGGCTACACTGTCATTAGCCAAAGAGGAGAAAATAGGTAGAGGACCAGACTTTAGGGAAAGGTAGAGTATTTGATTTTAATATGCAGCTTTAGGTGTCTGCAGTACATTAGTGGGAACACTGAGAAATGTGCATTTGCAAGTAAAATGAGAGATGAGAGAAGAGATGGTGATGTGAGTAATCACCAGAGATGTGGCAGTTACAGTAGTGAGACTGAGGGACCAGGCTTGAAGGCAGCTCCCAGAGCATTAGCTGGAGTCAAGAAGCCATATAAGAAAATGAAAGAGCCTTCCTGCTATGTTTAAACACAGTCTGGAACAACCCAATTGCCCAATGACAAATTAGTGGATAAAGAAAACACAGTGTGCCATTTGTGGAATATATAAAAGAAAAAAAGGTAGTATGATATTAGTATCAAGAAACAATAGAGATGAGGGCTAAGAGGATCACTCCATGGTAAGAAAGCGGGGAGAGCAATTAGGGCAGAGACTGGACCATTGTAACAGTGATAGATGAAAATGATCACTCTGGACAAGAACTGGGTGTTAATAGAAAATAAAGTGATATGCATGCTAATGGCAAACCACAGTGTCTAAAACAAAGAGACCAACAGACAGAGAGAAGACAATGTCTGCCACAGAGACAGGTTAGAGGAAGGGCGGGAGGGAATCTAGGGATATGGGTGGCAGGATATATATGTGAAGGATGTATGACAAACTCAATCATGAATAACTTCATAACTGTGTATCTCACAATGAGTCAATTAAAGAATTTCTTTATAAAAAAGAAAAAATGTAATGTATACATATATATGAACACACAGAGGAATATTAGTCAACTATAGAAAAACATGAAATCTGGCTTTCATGAAATCTTATGCACAACATGAATAAAACAGAAGGGCATCGTGCTAGGTGAAATAAGTCAAAAGAAAGATTCCTAATGTTCTTACTCATGCATGGTTTATACAAAACAACAGAGGGATAGACAATAAAAAGAAAAATAAGCCTGTAAATTAGTCACAGAACTAAGTTCACTGAAGGAAAAGGGAGAGGGAAGGATCTTATGGACTGTGGAAGCTTATCAACTCTTTGGTGGTGGGTGTGATATGGTAATATTATACCCCTAAAACATACAGACTTTTATACCCTTGTGAAAACAATTTAAAAGGAAAATAACTATGGGGGGAGGGGGCGGAGAGATAGCATGGAGGTAAGGTGTTTGCCTTTCATGCAGAAGGACAGTGAGGGCTGCTGGGTGTGACCCCCTCCCCCAAAAGAAAAATAACTAAAGAGAGATGAAATGGTCTATCAGAGAATTGGCACAGGCCCCTCTCACCCACCTTCTTTTCCTGTCCCCTCCCCCTTCCTTCAGCCCCTGCCCCCACCCCCCAAACCCTTTTGGGACCAGCTCTCCAGTTCTTTTGCTTTTGACCATGTGTTGCTCCCTTATTGTGTATCCTTATACTCCACAATTGAGAAATCATCCATTAGCTGTCTCTCTCCTTCTGACTTCATTAGCACTAATACCTTCTAGTTCTAGCCACATAAAGACAAATGCATAATTTCATCTTTTCTTACAGCTGCATTAGAGTAGTTTTTGATGTTCGCAAGTGGGAATGTGGATCTTTAAGCGTTCCTGCTGAAGAACAGGAGTTTGTGCAGGGCTGGAGCCTGCTATTGCACAGCAGGTAGGGCATTTGCCTTGCATACAGCAGACCTGGGTTAGATATCAGCACAGTATATGGTTTCTCCAAGCCGCGAGGAGTGATCCCTGATTTCAGAGCCAGGAGTACGCTCTTGGCACTGCCACATGTGTCTCCTCACCCACACCCACACACACAAAATTTAAAGCAAATAAAGGAACAGTTTGTTCAGAGCACCACCAGATGGTGCTACCTACCCATGCAGTCCATATCTTCACTCCGAATTACTTTCCAAATTTAGCATTCTAATGCAAAAGTGTGGATTCTTCTATAAAATGACCATTCACTTTGCATTATCACCAACCAAGAATCACTATCCCCTGGTAATAGGAAGCACATTTAGAACATGCACATCCATCAACCCACATCCTTACTTGGTATACCTCTGAGAATTGTACTAAAAAAGTGGGAGGCCAAAAGCCTCATCTTTATCAATAGTAGACTCTAAAATCTCTTTGGAGTTCTTTCCCTGTTTACTCCTTCCTCACAACCCCATTGCCTCCTCCTTCTTTCTCCTCAGGGCAGTACAAAAAGTAGCCTCCACCTGCTCACACCCTGAGCAGCTGTGGAAGCCACTGTTTAAGACTTGAGATAGCATACAATTCCTTTCTTCTACCCCAGGGAGGGAGATGTTCCTGGGCCTCATGCCTTTCAGATGCAAATTACTCAATTGTTAAATAGAGCTTTTTACTTCTAGGAGGCTAGCAATTGAAGTGACTGGAAGAGGCCAGGTAGAAACTATTATCTCAATACATCTACATAGAAAAAGTACAACAAAATCAGTGCAGCTGGTTGGGCACTTGCTTTGCACTTGGCTGATCCAGGTTCACTACCATGAACTCCATATGGTCCCCCAAACACTGCCAAGGAGTAATCCTAAAGCACCAAGTCAGGTAAACCCAGAGCAGAGTAGGTAGTGGCTGAAAGCAAAACAAAACAAGAGAAAGTACTACCACAAAGGGAGTGATTGGCAGGTTAGAAAGGTGTCTCAAACACCAACTATTTACTGGTTTTGCTGTAATGGGAGGTGGTGGGTGGCAGTGGGTGGTAGGGGGAGGAACTCATCTTCAACTTGGTAAAAGAATGAAAGAAGGAATGATAAAGGAAATGATAATGAGGTTAAAATATGGAATTTATTTCATAAAAAAAAGTAGAGGGGCCTTAGGGGAACCCCAAGGCTTTGCATGCTGTGGGACTAAAACATTTGAAAACTTTGAAAGCGAATTAAGGAGAGATTTGGCTGCTAAAGTGACTGAAAGTGAGCACTGAGGATAAACAATTGATGGAAAGTGCTTTTTGATATGTAGACCTGAACCAATAAATGCATTACTGCAATTCCTAGGTCTGTTTGTAAATTAACTGGTTAACCCTTACAATGTATGAAAACTTTGATTTTGGGAGTCTCTCCAAGAGGTGCTCAGGAAGCCCAGGGACCCTGTCAGCAATTCTTGGCCAATAGGGCCATCAGGTCAATGCAAGGGTCTCAAGATGTCAATCTAGGGGTCACTGGGGCCACCCCAACAGTATTTTGGAGCCTCTTTCTAGGGTCATGACAATGAAGCTTGAAGGCCTCCAGGGTTGCACCCAAAATAGTCAGGGGAGCATATGATGCCAGGGATTGAACATGGGTTGGATACCTGCTAGGCAAGTGCCCAAACTACTGTGCCTTAAGTCTCCTGACCCAGATAGAAATTATTTGGCACACCCATCAGTGCTCAAGGATTAACTCTGGCTCTGCACTGAGGGATCTTTCCTGGCAGTACTCAAGGGATCATATGGGGTAGGGAACTGTGACTGAACCCAGGTCTGCTATGTGCAAGCCTATCTGCTGTACCTACCCCCTCTGGTACTTTTCTCTTAGGCTCTTTCTATCTGTGCTTTAAGGACTAAACACGGCGTCTCATGTCATTACTCTGACAAAAGGCAGATTTATGTAGCTGTGCCAGAAGAACTACAAGAACAGCTTTTGAGAAAGCTTTCCTGGGACCATTGCCATAGGAGGAAGAGTCTGGATGCCCAAGGATGATTTCTTACAGGAGTTAGCACCTCACGCAGCCAAATCCCAGGTCAGGTCTCAAATATGAGGAGTTCGGAGTGTATAAGAAACTTGGATTTTCGGGGGCTGGAGAGATAGCACAGCGGTAGGGCCTTTGCCTTAGACCCAGAATGGCGGTGGTTCGAATTCCTGCATCCCATATGGACCCCCTTGCCTGCCAGGAATGATTTCTGAGCATAGAGCCAGGATTAACCCCTGAGCTCTGCCGGGTGTGACCCAAAACACAAACAAGCAAATAAACAAACAAAAAGAGACTTGGATTTTCAATTCTAAGATATTTTTAAGGACTAAAATAAGACTGTCTATTCCTTGAAAGTGGTAGGATGTTTTAGGGGCTTTGGAAATAGCCACAGATTGTGCAACTGTGGGAGACTGTATCTTGTTGGGGTGGGTAGGACTCTGCTTCCCTTGCTCCTAACAAGGTCAATTCATTCAATAAACCAATTGAACATACAGAAATGCTTTCTCCCTACTGACTTTATTATCTTCAGTTTTTGAAGCGTTGGCATTTTAAATGAACCTAATGACACTGAATCTATCTTAATTATAACCTTTCCTCCCAGGGCACAGAGTCGTCTATGAAAGAATTTTCTAAATTTCTTAATTAACCTGCAGTGACTTTAGTTTGCCAATGATTGTGCTTTGAAATCATTATGGGATGTTTTCTACATGCTACCCCTAAGTAGTTAAAAAAAAAAACTACACCATAAAGCAAAAGACCTCTAGCAATAAACTGTTTGGCAATGAAAGGTCGAAATGACTAAAGAAAATAGGCAGCAGTTAGATTAAAAATTTAAAGCTCCAAGGTACAGAGATTAATGTTCATATTCTGCATGCCTCATTTCCAAGGAAATGTTTGAGAATAAATTGTATTTTCTTAATCTGCCACAAATCTAATTTTTGATGATGAGGGTTTTAAAAGCAATCTCAATTCATTAATATGTGGTTTTTTACTATCTACTTTATCTTTTAGAGAAAGTAGTTAATCCTTCTAAACAGAAACCATATCTTGAGTTTAATAAAACTGAGCAGAGATGTAATTGGAAGGAAAATTCAGTATTTGCCCAGTTTCTCTCTGTGCTTTAACTCCTTCCAGAAAAAGGAGATTGGCCTTGGATTTATATTCTTTTATTTTTTTTCCTATATCTTTTGTGGGGAATGAGGAAAGATGGTTGTTGGGCCACATCTGGCAGGGGTTAGGGGTTCAGAGTCTATTCCTGACCCTGTGCTCAAGAGCTCAGGGACTGTTTCTGGCTCTGTGCTCAGGAGTGACCCCTGGTTGTGTTTGGGGGCCCTACATGTTTGATTCCAGGTTGCATTCAAATCACAGGCTTTAGTTCCCAAGCCCTGGTTTATGCACTTGGCTTGTTACCTGTCATCCTGAACCTGGAGAGAGTACCCAGGCTACAGTCCTGAGCCTTTGGAGGTCCACATAGCTTGCCTGCCTGAGTTCCTGGGCTGCAGTTTTCCATCTCCCCTTTACCTTGCCCTCTCCCCACAGGAAAAGGGCTTCTATCACTCTTTCCTCCTGAACCTTGTAGCCTGTTGGTGGATCCATGATCAGTGTGCTTCCCAGCATCTCCAGCACCAAACACACTAGATTACAGTCTGGAACCACACCCCCAGGGAGATTACCATGGTTACTGCCTTCACTGGCCAGTTTTCCTTTACTATCTTCCAAGGACAATGAAAGGAAAAGAAAATCCAGAATTCCTTTGCTTTTTGAGTTTTCCCAAGAGAGAAAATTAAGAGGCTTGCTCTTTTATTTGCTTCTTTCTCAATGTCTTTCCTTCACTTGTACCTACAGATAAAGTTTTTATTTTCCTCTACTTTATATAATGAGGGCTGACACTAATTAAATGATTCCTCTGTGTTGGGGTAGGGAAGGCACTATTCTAATCACTTGACATGCATTACTCATTTAATCTCCAGAA
>PVKC010005994.1:0-31999 GCA_004027635.1 Crocidura indochinensis | reverse complement strand
GTCCCTTACCACTTTTCTGAGTATAAAGTTGGCATCATCAGATATTAATATGGCCACCCCAGCTTTTTTGAGTGTATTGTTTGCTTGGATGATTTTTTTGGGTGTGACCCAAAAAAAAGGATGTCAAATACATATTTATTTTTCTCCTATGATTGTCAGAGTTGTACATGCTGCAAAATTATATGGACAAACAAACGAATCTACTTAAGTGATCTTTTGTCATTTTATTGATTAGTGTTCATTTTAGATTATCAGCATTACACAAGTGCATTTATGGCACCAAAATGAGTTTTCAATATAATTGCTTACACGTTTTTAATTAATTATGAGCAGAGTAGGCATGCCAGGCAGATAATTTATATTGTAGAGTCATTCAGTATAGTATTAAACTATTCAGAATCTTCACCCCAGATAAGTTTCTTCTCTTTTGGGGGGGGTCACACCCGGCAGTGCTCAGGGGTTACTCCTGGCTCCATGCTCAGAAATTGCTCCTGGCAGGCATGGGGGACCATATGGGGCACCAGGATTCAAACCGATGACCTTTTGCATGAAAGGCAAACGCCTTACCTCCATGCTATCTTCCGGGCCCCCAGATAAATTTCTTCAATAAAGACTTTTAAACCTGAGGTACAATGACTTATCCTATCTGTATCTTTGAATTAAGAAACAAAGAAGCAATTCCCACAATACGCATGGGCATTAATTGAATTTTTCTTGGAGTTCATCTTGATTAACAGACAAATTGCTAAATATTGAGAAAGAAAAGTGAGTGTTCTTGACTGTGTTGAACTTATAGAGCCATGGAAAATATCATTTGTTTATTGCCACAATTATACCTGCTTTATTTATGTTCATCCCATAACATAAATAAAGTTGACTCCAGTAAGGTCAACTAACTTTTCATGACTAATTTTTAAATGATACTATTTGGTCATATTTCTATATTTTTATCATGAGCAGTTTTTATAAATTGGATAGATCAAATGTGAGAATGTTGACAGTTTGATATTCTATCCCATGAAAAATGGAGCAAACTTGATTTTTTTGCAGTTATGAATGATTATAATATTGGCTAATCAGGAAACATCTACAAGTATGAGTGACAGCTGGATAGGATTAAACTTCTAATTGATAAATTATATATTTGTAAGATTTATCTGTTTCATATAAATTTAAATGTATTATCAACACTTGAGTGGAGGGTCTAGTGCTGGAATGTTTTATGCAATAAATATTACCATAAACCATGATTTTTACATTAATGAAATCTATCAGCATATAATGATAGATGCACAGTTTCATAATAATGCCTGTAGTTGACAATGACCAGGAACAAATACAACTTCCAGTTGTGTATTGGGCCACTCCTGGTTGTGCTTAGGTTTTACCTTGGCTCTGAATTCAGGGATTACCACTGAATAGGATTCTGGGGACCTTCTGTGGTGCTGGGGATTGATCTCAGATCAACTTTGTAACAAGCAAGTGTCTTATTTATTCTTATTTTCTCTTTCTTACTCAGGCACAACATTTTGTCTATGTTGCAACAGTGGCAGCACATTTCTTAGAACAGTATCTGAAAGTTAGGAAGTACTCCATAAATGAGAGAGTGAGAGAGAGAGAGAGAGAGAGAGAGAATAAAGGAAATATAGTAGTATTAACTTGAGATATTAAACATCCCCTGATTGAGGTTTACAATTACATATTTAACCTTCAATATAGTTATATTATGAAAATAATTGATAAAATGCTTGGGATTGCTGAAGGGGTAAGTGGGGGCTGAATTAGTTTTAAAGCCTTGCAGCAATAACAACAATCACAGCTTAATTGTCTTAAATGGAGTGTGGGTACTATTCCTTTTCTTGCTTTACTCTATATGGGTTTGGATCTGGTGCTAAATTGCTTCTAAAAATAACTTTTTTATTTAAAGCAGTAGCAAGTTATTAGCTTTTCTGGATCTCCTCTTTGCCTTTACTACCTCTGAGTAAAATCAACCATTGAAAAATATTTATGGGAATAAAGTATTTGAAAGATTTCAGCATAGGTATAATCCAAAAAGAACACTGTTTATTGATCCTACTCATATGCTTGTGCATATATAGCTATATGTCCGTGTTTAATGTATGCTTCCACTATAAGAACACGACAGAGAACATGGAATGACTCTAATAATAGCATATGGAGTTTTCCTCTATGTACCTCCTCATTGCTGGACTTTCAGCTGACTTGTATCACTGCCTTCTCATTTTCTTTTATTGAATCAAAATGATGACTATGATTATGAGCATTTTGTACATGAAAAAATTCTATTACTGTCAATTTATACATTATAACCATTTTTGGCAGTGAGAAAAGATTCATTTATCACTCCCTTTCAGCGCTTGCCCTCCAGCCAATACACATGCAAGCAAACTTGGTACTTGGCAAATAGCCAGCAGAAGTTGAAGATCCAGGGTGATCCAAAGAAGATAACATTTGTAAATAAACAATCTCCCCTTTTAACTGGCTTTCCCTTTCAGTTAAAGCACTGATTGCCCTCGTGTCCTTTTAAAAAATGAAAGACATGGCAAAGTTGAATTACCCACTTATTTTCCAACTTCAGTCACCCAATGTTTGAATAATATTTGACATTAATTTTTTTGGAAAAAAATCCTTAAAATAAAGACTGTATTAAAAATCTAAATAAAAAAAGAAATCAAATTGCTTTGAAAGATTTCATTTTGTAGAAGACAGCATGATGTCATTTTTCATTATAGGAAAAAAACCTTTTCTCCTGCTGTTCATTTGAATGAAGAGAAAATAATTTATAATCCCTTCTATGACCCTTGTTTTTATTAATTTGATTTCCAGTCATGTTTAGATTAGAGATGCTGAAAAAATTGTCAGTGACACATCTTGCAATTGTAAAAACCAGCCCAAAGGGTACCTTTAAAAAATTTTTAAAAAATCATTGATGTATGTAACATACTGAAGAAAAATTAAACACAAAACTAAGAAAAAGTATGTTTTAGGAAAAAATGCCTCTCATTGCTCATTGTGGTGTTAAATGCTTCTTATATTTTTCTTTAATGACTCCAAGTTGAGTCATCACCCTCAGATAACTGGTCCCCATGCTTTTCTGTGTGAGATTTGTCCACAGACTTGGGATATAAACAAGCTGTTGGGCCATTCCTCTGGGGACTAGGAGTCAGTAGACAGTAGATACAACTTAAGGATCTGCAATTTTCTTTTTCCTTTTATTAACAAATTAATTTTTTTAATTGAACCAGCATGAGATACACAATTACAAATTTGGTTATGCCCTACTGCTATGCTATCACTCTGGCCATGCTGTTTGATATTTAAACATCAACAAATGACTTTCCAATTTCTGTGTGAGGTGTGCTGGTAGGGACTGATTTGCTTTATAAACATTGTCAAAATATTCTGACATACTTTCTTTTGGCAGCAAACATGAAAAAACAATTGCCATAGGAACCTACAAGCCCTTAGGACTCTGCTCTAGTCTCTCTGACAAATCTTTATAGTTTCTTACCAAGTAGTAGATAATATGTTCTTCCTATGAGTTCAAGATAAAGTTCTCTATTAATACTCCTTGCCACTTAGAGGGGTTGGTATTGCACACCTAAAAACCACTAAAATTTCAGTGAAATAATAATATATCTTCACACAACTTTCCCAGAAATTTTTATGTAAAATATTGTTTCAAAACTTTAATATTTTATTTTTTAGGGGCTAGAGCTATAGCACAATGGTAAGACATTTGCCTTGCACATGGCCAACAGAGAATGGACCCTGATTCGAATTCCAGCATCCCATATGGTCCCCACATACCTACCAGAAGTGATTTCTTTTTTTAAATGTAATTAATTTATTTGCTTATTTGGGGCCACACCAGTGATGCTCAAAGGTTATTTCTGGCTATCAGCTCAGAAATCATTCCTGGTTCCAGGGACCATATAGGATGCCGGGGGATCAAACCGTGGTTCATCCTGGAATGGCTGCATGCAAAGAAAATGCCCCACTGCTGTGCTATCTCTCCAGCCTTTAGGGGTGACTTATGAGCACAGAGCCAGGAGTAAATAAAAAGATTCCTTGAGAGAAAAATCATGACTAGACAAATTGTCAAAATCTGTGGGACATAACAAAAGCAGTAATTAGGGGAAACTCATAGCAATATAGGCCTATGTCAGGAAAGAGGAAAATGACAAAATCAATAGTTTAAAGGGATATCCTTTAAACTCCCCAAGAACAATAGCTCAGGTAGATGGTTTTACAGGTGAATTCTATCAAGTATTCTGAGACGAATTACTACCATTGATCCACAGTCTCTTCTAAAACACTGAAAAGACATAAATCCTTCCAAACTCTTTTTATGAGACTAATATCACACTCATCCCCAAAGATGGCAAAGATATCGCCAAGAAAGAAAACTACAGACCAATCTTACTAATGAATATAGATGCAAAAATCCTCAACAAAATCTTAGCAAACCGAATCCAACAATAAATAAAAAAAAATTATACCACATGACCAAGTGGTTTCATACCAGGGATGCAAGGATGGTTCATCATATGCAAATCAATCAACAACATACATGACATTAACAGTAAGAAAGACAAAATAAGGTGTTTGACAAAATCCAATACCCATTCCTGATGAAAACACTCAGGACTGGAAGGAACCTTCCTCAAGATAGTTACAGCTATCTATAAAAAATCCCATAGCTGATATTATTCTTAATGGCAAAAACTGAAAGCATTTATATTTAGGTCAGGAACTAGGCGAGGCTGTCCACTCTCTCCACTCTTATGCAATATAGTTTTAGAAGTCCTAACAATGGCAATCAGACAAGAGAAGGAAATCAAAAGAATCCAAATTGGGAAAGAGAAAGTCAAACTATCTCTTTTTTGCAGATGATATGATGATATACATCAAAAAACCTAAAGAGTCCATAGTAAAACTCCTAGAAACAATTAACCAATACAGCAACGTGGCTGGCTACAAAGTCAATACACAAAAGACAGTAGTGTTCCAATACAAATAATGAAGTAGAGGAGAAGGAGATTAAGGAGACAATCCCATTTAAAATCGTATCCAAAAATATCAAGCACCTAGGAATCAACCTTAAAAGAGAAGTGGAGGACCTATACCATGAAAACTTCAAAAAAAAAGCTTCAAAAATTCAGAAAGAAATGAAGAGGACCTAAGGAAATAGAAGAACATCCTATGCTCATTGGTAGGTAGAATCAACTTCTATATAGATTCAATGCAATTCATATCCAAATTCAGACATCATTTTTAAGAACTTAGAACAATCAATTATAAAATTCATATGGGATCACAAAAGACTCAGGTTAGCCAAATACATACTGAAGAACAAGAAGCTGTGTGGTATCCCTTTACCTAACCTGAAGCTTTACTATAAAGCCATAGTGATCAAAACAGCATGGTACTAGAACAAAGACAGAGTCTCAGACCAGTGGGTTAAAATATCCAAAAATAAATCCCCAAATATTCAGTCAACTAATATTTGACAAAAGACTCAAGAACTTATAATGGAACAAAGACAGTCTCTTCAACAAATGGTGCTGGAAGAACTGGATAATATCCTTAAGAAATTAAAGATTGAGTCTCCAGTCCTTCTGGGGTGGCAGTCCAGGAGGTCAGACCAGGTGGGTGTCGGGTGGTCCCCTCCTAGAAGGGGTCCCAAGTTTTCCCCGCCCTTCCCCTAGCTCTGGGTTGGGAAGGGCACAGGGTGTGGGGCAGGCGGATCCTGGCTTCTGGCTCTCTATCTATCCTCTCTTGAGCTGGAGGCAGAGTCTACCCAGCATGGGGTTTGGGGAAGCCCCATGTGGAAGGCTTTCTCTCTAACTTGGGTGTGCTGGGGGCCTTGATAGGCTCCTAGCTGTCCCCTCATCGGCCCCCAGTGTCCAGGCCTTCTGGGGTGGAAACCGCGTTGGGGCATTAGCGCGCATTACATATATTAAGAATATTCCCCATCCTTATGTTATTGTTTGTGTATCCAGAATGTCTATTTGTATTCTGCCCTTTCCCACTCCCCTACAAAGCTTATTTTTTATTCCTTTACTCTTACCCTCCCAAACACCACTAACTCACATTACTCTTTTTAACTTCAGTACTTCACAATCCTAATCACAGACCAACACCATGCATTGTGTTTAACAACCCCGAACTATTTCAAAAGACATACAATGGACACGTATTTCTTTCGAATATTCTATGTGTTTTTTTCTTTGACATCTATAAATCTTACTAAATATTCTCTTGACAGAGATGGTTCTAACCACTTTTTATCTTCTCCTTATACTCGAGTTGTTCAATAAGCAATTCTGGTGATAGATTCCCCCAGTTAATGCTTTTGATTGAACCATGTCATTGAGTTTGTTGGACTTGTTCTTGTGCTCCCCATATTCGCCAATAACACCACGTGGCGTTGTTCCTTTTTTGCATATGCACATTAAAATGGAAAAATACTATACATACAAATAAGATCTTATTTAATAGAGATTGGAAAACACAAATCTTGTAGTGTAACAGTACCTTATACCCTGAACACTGACATAATGACCTGGCACAGGCCTCAGAAGAAAGGGCATTATCCATTCACCTGTGAACCATGGAAGCCATCCACAAAAGATCCAAGTTCTCTATAACATCACCAGGAAGCAATCCTCTATCACGGACGACCCTACCACTGCTCAAAAATCGAACTGCTCAGAAGAGTCTTCCCTTAACACTGAGAAGAATAACAACAACAAGGACCTACGTACAGGATAGGGCTTCGTGCATTGTCCTTTAATTATGAGGTGAGGCAGGAGGACGCTCCACATCCTGACTTCAATGCAGGATATGCAGATTCAAGGATCTTTGATACAGAAACATGATACCACAACAGAGACTGTGTAAAAAATAAAAGTGTGTTGGCACTACAACGTATGGATTGGACTATCTAGCTTGCCTGGAGCCTAGAGTTGGTCTTATGCCAGGAAATTTCAGGGATAGAGTCTCTTTGTATTTAGGCCAAGGTTATTTCTTTCCATGTCCCTCATATTTTGGTGGGCCTATGCAAACAACAATTGCCACTCTAACACCGTTTTTTTTACTGTGCTCCTTTGACTCTAATCCTTACAAAAAAACCACTTAAATTTTTGAGGTTAACTTAAACTAATATGCATGTACATGGAAATGTTAAAAAATAGTATGCCTCTAATGTTAAGGAGTTACATAAGTTTTATGGCTTTAGATAGCCTTGTGTGCTGTTAAGAAACATTATAATGTATATAATTATATAATAATATAATTATAATATTATAATCTGTGGACTTGACAAACAAAGCAATTGTACATGGATTCTGTTTTATTTATCTTAATGTTCGTTGGCCGAAAGTTCATGGTTAACATATCAGCAAGTGGACTTCTTCTGAGTATTATGTTATGAGTGATTGTCCTTCCACTGTAACCTTACCTTGTCCTCTTTCTTTGCATCTTTGTTCTCATAATTAAAAATAATAAAAAGAAAGAAAAAAGAAATTAAAGATTGATCTATACCTCACACCTTACACAAAAGTTAATTCAAAATGGATTAGAGACCTTGAAATTAGACCCAAATCTATCATGTTTATTGAGGAAAAATAAGAAGAAAGCATCAAGACCTATATATCAAAAAAGTCTTTGAGGATAGAATGCCAATGGCAAGAGCTTTAGCATCAAACCTAAATAAATGGGACTACATCAAACTAAAAAGTTTCTGCATGGCTAAAGAAACCCTAGTTAAAACTAGAAGACAGTTTACAGAATGGGAAAAAAATTTTTTTGCACTCAACACATCAGACGAAGTGATGACATCTAGGATATACAAAGCACGCAGAAAGGTGAGCTCCAAAAAATTTAATAGAAAAATGTGGGTAAGAAATGAATAGACACTTCTCTGAGGAAGACTGAAAGATGGCCAATAGACACATGAAAACGTGTTCACCATCACTCATCATTAGGGTAATCCAAATCAAGACAGCAATGAGGTACCACCTTACACCAGTGAGGATGGCACACATCAAAAATAGTGGGACAAATCTCTTTTGGTGGGGATTTGGTAAGAAAGGAATTCTCATCCATTGCTGGTGGGAATGCTGCCTGGTTCAACCCCTATGAAAATCAGTTTGGAGGGTGCTCAGTAAATTCAGAATTGCGCTGCCAATATGACCCAGCAATTGCTCTCCTGGTTATCTATCTCCAAGACAGAAGGACATTCATCCGAAAGTATGTGTGCACTCCATCACAGCATTCAGTACAATAGCCAAGATTTGGAACCAACTAGATGCCCAACAACAGATCAGTGGATCAACGAAGATGTGGTATTTATACAGAGTGGAATACAGAGTGGAATAGCAGTTAGAAACAACGCAATCATGGATTTTACAGCAACATGAATTGATCTAGAAAATATTGTTTTCAATAAAGTAAGCCAGAAGAAGAAGGATAAATACAGAATGGTAGCACTTCTCTGAAGTATTTAGAATATACACCTTATATACATAAAATACTTCAAGAACAAATACAATGGCCAAGCACCATAGTTTTCAACATTTAGCGGGGAGAAGTGTTCAAATCAAGTGGAAGAGGAGCAAAACAAAGCCTAGATTATTCAATATACATTAAAGAAACCAGCAATAATGGAAACAATGGTTTAGAGTGAACAGGTATGTAATCAGCCTTTAATTACAAAGGCCTATAATAATGCCTAAGGGTACTTATCCACAGATATAGGTGAAAAATATGATTAGAAGTCAGAGACTGCAGTTCACTGATTCCTAACAATATGTTTTAATGCCTTAATCTTAATAGGTATAAAATAACCTTTCAGCTTCTTTTTTCACAGTGATTCTTGGATACAAAGGATGGACACCCTAATTTTACACCTCTGTGCTCAGTCATACTAGATAGCATATATACAGGTAGTTTGCATTATGATAAGGTCTTGATAAAATGCCTTTGCTTTATGTCCTCTATTAGGACCTGAAGAATATGATCATTCAGATCACTGAAACACTCAAGTGGGAACCACAGTTATATTACAGGACCTACTCATCAAACACGTTTTGGCAAATTAACATTTTCTTTCTCTTTCTCTTTCCCTTTCTCTTTCTCCTACTCTTTCTCTCTTTTCTCTACCTCTTTCCTTCTCCCCTTCCTCTTCCTCCTCCCCTTCCTCTTCCTCCTCTTCCTCCTCCCCTTCCTCCTCCTCTTCCTCCTCTTCCTTCTACTGCTCCTTCTTCTTCTTCCTTCATCATCATCATCATTATCAATTCAATCCATGTCAAATAAAACCCTCACTGTTAGTGTCTCGTTAGGAAAGGAAATCGATACATAAGATGAAGTGGAAAATACTACATAGGGTAGCCACCTACATAGATGCAACGGACAATACTACATAGGGTAGCCACCTATCATGCTGCTCAATCCTAAAATGCTCCAACCGTTATCTAACCCTAAAACTTTCATTTAGCAAGGCCTAACCCCATCACTGATGAAGTGTCTAAAAATTGGGAAAACCTCCAACTCAGATGCATGACCCAATGTTTTATTTACTTAATTTCTTAAAAAATTATTTTTACTATATTTTTCTTTTCTCCTCTCTTTTACCTTTTGTTCTTCGTTACTCTCTTTTCTAAGCTATACCAAAGCTAATTATTTATCTTAATTCAACCAGTCCTTAAGAGCTCAGCCCCATCCTATGTCTACAACTTAAGAATATATAACTGAGGCCCAGGAGATAGGATGGAGGTAAGGCATTTGCCTTTCACGCAAAAGGTCATCGGTTCAAATCCCGGTGCCCCATATGGTGCCCCGTGCCTGCCAGGAGCAATTTCTGAGCATGGAATCAGGAGTAACCCCTGAGCACTTCTGGGTAAGACCCAAAAACCAAAAAAAAAAAAAAAAAAAAAAAGAATAGATCACTAATGTATGTCCTGTTTAGCCCCTCCTAAATATTATTCCTCCTTCCCCTTCAAAAATCCTATTATCCCTTCACTCCCCATCCCACTCCAATATCCTTTCTTATTTAATGCTCTTTACCCTCAGTTCTTAACTCATTAGGTATTGATACTGACCTCTTGTCCCAAAAAGCCATCACTCAGCTCCCAAGGATACCCTCTCAGCCTCACATCTCATTCCCCAGCATGAAACTACAGCCAACACTCCTACTGACTCATGCTCTGTGGTCCTTCTTCTCACCCCCCCCACCAATTGTGAACTGTTGCTTGATACCGGATTCAGCTCCAGAAGGACCCCCAGTGCAAGAACTATATCCTATTCCTTTCTTCTGCAAATCATTTCTCAAACTCAACAAGGCCAGGGTGTGTGATGAAAATGTGACCTGGATTCCACCCCCCACCCCAGATTATCTCAAAAGACAACGGGGAAGCCTAAATTTCCTTTATATGTCTAATGCCTCTATGATACTACTTCTTAACCTGTTTATCCTCAAATGTAAGGTAGTCTCCTACATCACTTTGTTCAATTACTTTTTTAATTCATTTTTATTTCTTCTATTATATATATTCATTTATTTCTTCTCTTCCTTAACTTCACCTGTTCTGGTTCTACTTGGTACAAAAAACTACAAGAAAAAGTTTTTCCTGGGATAAAAACTCATGTCAAAACCAGGGCACAGAGATGATAGAGCCTGACATTCTCACCCCCAAATACACCAGAAATATAATATAGCACCATTTCTTTTTGCAAAGGCATACTGTAAAAAGGTAAATTTTATGTATAGAAACAAGCTCTTATTTATTAGGGATAAGAACATGTACATTTACAATATAGGGACACCTCCCACCCAGAACATGTCATGTGGACCCAACTTGGACACTCCATATGATTAGTCATCGATCATCCAATCTTTGACCCTAGATCTGAGACATAAAACCAATAAAGTTCTCCACAACAGCTCTAGAAACCAAACTTTCTCTGAGACATTTTTTTTTTTTTTGGTTTTTGGGTCACACCCAGCAGTGCTCAGGGGTTACTCCTGGCTCCATGCTCAGAAATTACTCCTGGCAGGCACGGGGGATCATATGGGGCACTGGGATTCGAACCAATGACCTTTTTGCATGAAAGGTAAATGCCTTACCTCCATGCTATTTCCCGGGCCCTGAGACATTCTTAATATTGCTCTGAAACCAACATGCGCCAGTTTTGATATGACATCTTGACAATGAGGAAATGGCAACAACTTGATCTAAGAGCAAATCATCTTATCTCATCACTCAAGACTAAGATGAAATCAGAAGACATGTCATCCTCTGATCTGTGTAAACACCAAGATAGCTAACTACAGAAGACTGACTGTGACAACCATGATTGGGTAGAACTTATCCTGGGACCAATAGAAAGGACCCTAGTCTAGATTTTGGCCTACGATCTATACAACAAGCAAGATCTCTAATTCCAGAGGTCTGAGTGAGACAACTGCAACTGAGCAGAACTTCTGGAAACATAATGAAAGACTATCCTAGGCTTCATCTTAGGATTAGTGTTTTATCAGAAGATTGGTAAAACAACAGTGATGGAACAGAACTGCTAAAACCATAAAGAAAGACTCTATCCTAGGCTCCATACTATGACCTGTGCAAATACCAAGATCTCTAGTTAAAGAGGCCTGATGTTGTCATCCACGACTGAGTGGCACCATAAAAATACTTAGGGGAGTGAAAAAGAGCATGTACAGAGCCTGTAGTTATTCCCATAACAGTATGCTTCCAGGGCAGAGAAACCCTGTGTCTCATAGGCCAAGGGAATTCCCTTTCTAATTTCCCCAATATTCTCTGTGCTTATGAAAAAAAAAAGAAGCACATTTTTTTAAATTATTTTTATTTCTTTTTTCTTTTTATATCCAGTCTGGTTATTGTTTGTTGTCTATATTGCTGTGGTGCTTTTTGCTTTCGTGTTTCTTTTTGTCATTGTGGGGTTTTTTTTTGTTTGTTTGTTTTGCTTCCTTGTTTGTCTGTTTCTTTCCTATTTTTTGTCTTTTTGTTATATTTTTCTTCCCTTTCCCCTTCTCTTAAATTGATATTTATAACCTCTAAATGGACTCCTCCTGGTTTTTTATTTGTTTGTTTTTGCTTTTTTGGTTTTTTTCCCTTCAAACAGAACCACACAACTTGAATCATCTTGTTCTGCCTCATAAATTGAGGGTGAGGGAATAGATGGTACCAAGACCAAATAGTCATATGAACATTGAGTAGAAATTAAAAAATGACCAGACTTAAACACTAAATCCAAAGCCAATAACAACAGAATCAATATCCAATCTACAAAAAACTGGACAGAGAGGGGACCACTTACACTATCAGCATGGGGACCTAAAGAAGGGGGATATGGTATGCATGCTGGAAACAGAGGTGGAGAGAAGACAACACTGATGGTGGGATTGCTCAAGATTCAATGTCACTATGTACATAAAATATTACTGTGAAATATTTATAATTCACTTTGACCACAATAAAATTATTTTAAAAATATCAATTTAAAAGAAGAAAGGGGGAAACAAAAAGGAAGATGCAATACACAACAGTCATAATAAACAACTACTAAACAACAACCACAAAAAAGAGGAAGGAGGGTTGCTGTGGCAAGGTTTTATGGTGTTTTTATTTGTTTGTTTTTGCATAGCACAGTAAGTGTTGGGGAAATTAGAAAGGAAATTTCTTGGCCTAAGAGATACAAATTTTCTCCATCCTGAAGCGTACTTTCATGGGAACCACTACAGTCTCCAAACATGCTCATTAACAAATCCCACAGTCTTTTTATGGTGCCAAGGCAAAGTTCTGCTCAGTTATGGCTGACAAAAATCAGTCTCTGTAATTTGGGATCTTGTATTTGCAGAGATCATAGGACCAAGCCTAGGATAGAGTCTGCTCTATCGAGATTGTTGTAGTCATTATTTTGTAATTAGAGATCTTTGTTTTTGCACAGATTTTAGAATGAAGTCTACTATATATTCTTTCTTTATAGTTCCAGAAGTTCTGCTCAGTCGTAGTTGTCAAAGTCAGACCTCTTGGAATTAAAGATCTTGGTTTTTGTTCAAATCCTAGGCTGAAACCTAGGCTTTCTTTTGGACCCAGAAAAAGTTTGCCCAGTCATGGTTATCCAAGTTAGTCTTCTGTAAATAGAAATCATGGTTTTTGTATTGATCAAATGACAGAGTGTCTTCTGATTTCATCAGAGGTAGGGCAATGTGCACTTAAATAAAGTTGCTGCTTTTTCCTCATCATCAGGATGTCGTATCAACCTGGCACAAGTTGGTGCCAGAGAGGTATCCTGAAGAAGTTTGGTTACTGGTGCTATTGCAGGGAAATGTTTTGGTTTTATGGGTTGGAAACAGGGATTCGGGGTTGGACAATAGCGGTCTGATTAAGTCAAGTCCCCATGACACATTCAGGGTGGAAGGTGCCCCTGTATTATAAAATTTATGGGTTATTATACCTAGTAGATAAAAGATTGTGACTATACATGATATTTCCCCCTTTTTAGAATGGTACCATATTATATTTCTGGTGCAGTTGGGGGTAAATACAGTTGGGGTTATACAATTTCTATACCCTGGCTTTGATCTGAGCTTTCATCCCTACCATGACTTTTTCTTCTAGATTTTCATACCAAGCAAAATCCAAGCAATAAAATTTAAAAATCATATATAGAGAAACTAAAAATAATCAAAAAATTAAAAAATTGGAGCCAGAGTGGTGGAGTATGCAGTAGGGCATTTGCCTTGCATGCAGCTGACCTAGGATGGACTGGGGTTCCATCCCCCAGTGCCCCATATGGTCCCCCAAGTCAGGGGCAATTTCTGAGTGAATAGCTAGGTGTAACCCCTGATAGTCACCAGGTGTGGCCCAAAAACAAAAACAAAAATTAAAAAAATTAAAAATATTTTAAGAAGGGTGGGATAGATAGCATGGAAGCAGGGCATTTGCCTTTCATGCAGAAGGACGGTGGTTTGAATACCGACATCCTATATGGTCTTCTGAACTTGCCAGGGGTGATTTCTGAGTGTAGAGCCAGGAGTAACCCCTGAGCGCTGCTGGGTGTGACCCAAAAACCAAAAAAAAATTTTATTTTTAAGAAAAATAAAAAAAATGGGATGGAGGAGGCTACTTTTACATTTGGAAATAAACACGCTAAAAGACATAACTCTTAATGTATTAAGCATACAAAGAAAATATAGATATCCCCATTAAATCTTTTGAGATAGTATTGGTGGGTGAGATCCAGGGCCCATTTCCATCCCACACCAGGGTCTTGTTGGGTTTGAGAACTGGTTTGCAGCAATAAGGGATCAGGTAGTGTTCATGAGCTGGGGCTTCTTCTGGGGCTGAATCAGGTAGGATGGAACAGTCCACATTTAGGCTGGGGGTGTGAGAAGTGTCACAGTGAATGAGTCTGCAAGAGTGACAATTGCAGCTTCTTGCTGGGGCCTCAGATGTGGGACTGAGAGGGTGTCCTTTTACTCTGGGAGTTGGATGGTGGCTTACAGGGGCTGATGGTTGGTCCTAATGATGATGGTACCTACCATAATGAGTTAAGAACTGAGAGTAAGGGGCCCGGGAGATAGCATGGAGGTAAGGCGTTTGCCTTTCATGCAAAAGGTCATCGGTTCGAATCCCGGTGCCCCATATGGTCCCCCGTGCCTGCCAGGAGCAATTTCTGAGCATGGAGCCAGGAGTAACCCCTGAGCACTGCCGGGTGTGACCCCAAAACAAAACAAAACAAAACAAACAAACAAAAAAGAACTGAGAGTAAGAGCCAAAGTGATAGTGCAGTGGTAGAGCCTTACATGTGGCTGACCCAGGATAAATCTGGGTTCTATTTCCGGCATCTCATATGGTCCCCTGATCCAGGAGCAATTTCTGAGCAAATAGCCAAGAGCAATCCCTGAGCATCACTGGTTGTGGCCCCAAAACCAAAAAAAGAGAAAAATCTGAAGTAAATAGGGAGAGAAAACAGATCAGGATTTGGGGAAATGAAAGAATATAAGAAATTCTGAGGTGGGGGAGAATAGTTAACATATAAGAGGGACTATTTACAGTATTTATTTTACTATTTAATATTTATTTTACTATTTACATATAAGAGGGACTATGTTTACACTAAAGGTTGGGCAGAAAAAGAGGAATCCACTGTATACAAACTCATGCCCACTTATAGATAGATATTAGAATCTTTTCATAAGTGTTGTTGGAGGTCTGACCCTAATATGATGGGTCTGAGCACTTCGGTAATAATCGCATTAAGTAAAGATAGATAAATAGCTAAAATATAGATTAGGAGGGAACGAAGAGAAGAAAAGAATTAAAAAGAATGAAAACAAGAGAGGAAAGAAAATAAAGAAAAAACAAGAAAAAGAAAGGAAAAAATGGGGCCAGTGCCTCAGAGTGGGAAGGTTTCCAATTTCTGGGCACTTCTTCATTGACGGGGTGAACTTTGCTAAATGAAGCTTTTATTGTTAGATTGTGACTGGAGCATTTTAGAAGCATATTTTTCATTTCTAGAGTATTAAGCAATATGATAGTGACCACTATAAGAGGTGTCTATCCTATGTAGTGTCGTCCACCATGTCTTGTGCACTGAGATTCTTTTCCTAAAACAGAAACTGACAGTATGGGCTTCTGATATCATAGTAACATAGTTTGAAATGAAGTAGTAGAAAGAAGAGGGTGGAGGAAGAAAAAAGAAAAAACAAGTAATAGTAATTTGCAAAAACATACTGGGTGAATTGGACTTGTATCATAAGTTTGTGGTGCATAGTTGTCTGTTTCAGTGGTCTCAATTGTCATATGCTTTAGGTCCTAATAGAAGACTTAATCAAAACGAAATGGGTATGTTTGAGTGCCGAATTGCAAAATTAGGGTGTCTACCCTATATTACCATGAATCTCTGTGGACAAAGAAGCTGAAATTTTTTTGATACCTAATAAATTTAAGGTATTAGCACATATTGATAATACACATTGCAGCAGGAGTCCCTGGCTTCCAATTATATTTTGCATCTAGATCTGTGGATAAATACATTGGGACATTATTACAAGCCTTTTAGTGAGATGTTTATTAAACACCTGTTCATTCTAAACAGCTGTTTTCATTGTTACTGGTTTCTTTACAAAATAAAAGGTTTTAGAGGCTTTGTGTATCCCCCTTTTCACTTGATTTGATTGCTTCTCCTCACTATATCCTGGCACCTATAGTATTCAGAAATTCTACCATTTAGACTTCAGTGTTTCTTCATGGAGTATTTTATTTGTATATGATATATATTCTAAATACCTCAGATAATTGCTATCATTTTGTTTTTATCCCTTTTCTTCTTGCTTACTTCATTAAACATAATATTTTCTAGTTCCATCCATGTTACTGCAAATTGCATGATTGTATAGTTTCTAACTTCTATGTAGTATTCCATTGTGTATAAGTACCACATCTTCATAATCCACTTATCTGTTGTTGGACATCTAGATTGATTCCAGATTAGTTACTGTGCTGAATGCTGTAATAAATAGTGGTGTGCATACATATTTTTGGATGAATATCTATCTGTATTGGGGATAGATACCCAGGAATGTGATTGCTGTGTCATATGGCAGCTTGATTCTGAATTTACTGAGAACCCTCCATACTGTTTTCCATAGGGGTTGTACCAGGCAGCATTCCCACCAGAAATGGATGAGTTATTTTATTACCGCATCCCGCCAATAGAGATTGGTCCCATAATTTTTGATGTGTGCCATCTTCACTGGTGTAAGTGGTACCTCATTTTTGTCTTGATTTGGATTTCCCTAATGATGAGTGACGGTGAACATACTTTCATGTGTCTATTGACCATTTATTAATCTTTCTCAGAGAAGTGTCTATTCATTTCTTCTTCCCATTTTTTCTATGACTTTATTAGTTTTTCTGGAGCTAACCTTTTTGAGTGCTTTGTATAGCCTAGATATCAACTTTTTATATGATATTTGAGTGCGAAAATTTTTTCCCATTCAGTTAGCTGTTCTGTACTTTTAACTTTTTTCTACTTTTTTCTTTAGCCATACAGAAACTTTTTATTTTTTTATTGTTTTTTATTGTTTTTTTTTGTTTGTTTGTTTTTGGGTCACACCCAGTGACGCTCAGGGGTTACTCCTGGCTATTCGCTCAGAAGTCGCTCCTGGCAGGCACGGGGGACCATATGGGGAACCGGGGGATCGAACCGAGGTCCCACCTAGGTTAGCACAAGGCAAGGCAGGCACCTTACCTTTAGCGCCACTGCCCGGCCCCCAGAAACTTTTTATTTTGATGTAGTTCCACTTTTCCAGAACTTTTAATGTAGAATATTGTTTCAAAACTTTAATATTTTATTTTTTTAGGGGCCGGAGCAATAGCACAGTTGTAAGGCGTTTGCATTGCATGTGGCAACACAGGATGAACCCGTGGCCATCCCATATGGTCTCTCCAGCTCACCAGGACTTACTTCTGAGCGTAGAGCCAGGAGTAATCCCTGAGTGCAGCCAGATGTGACTCTCCCCCCAAAGCCCCCAAATTATTTTTTATTTATCTTTTAAAAAATATCTTTATTTAGGGGCCGGAGAGATAGTATGGAGGTAAGGCATTTGCCTTGCATGCAGAAGGTTAGTGGTTCGAATCCCAACATCCCATATGGTCCGCTGAGTCTGCCAGCAGTGATTTCTGAGCGTGGAGCCATGAGTGACCCCTGAGTGCTGCAAAGTGTGACCCAAAAACCAAAAATAAAAAAACTTTAAGCACCATAATTACTACAACATATTTGTAATTGGGTTTCAGTCATAAAAAGAAGACCCTCTTCACCAGTGCAACATTTGCACCATCAATGCTCCTCAACTTGCTTCTCCCCATCCCTTGCAATTTTAATACTTTAAAATGTAATTGTTACCTTTTGGCTTTTAGATTAATCTCTGTTAATCTTGGCAAAAGTATTCTTCAATATTACAGTTTGGAAGGTCTAATCAATTAAAGCTATAAATATCAGTGCATGTGTATGAAGAAGCATAGAAAATAATGAATGCATACATTTTGACCACTATATATTTGTACTAGTAATACCACATACATAAAAGTTACTAGAAATGTGGTATCATGAAGGTTCATTTGGAATTTAAAACTGGCACCCTACAAACTATTCTGTCTCCAGCCCCTGAAACAGAAATTATGTATTATGCTGTACAAATTACTTATCAACAAAAAACACATTTTTCTTCTTTTTTATTTTCTGCTTATTTATATCCCTATTTAGTTGTTCTAAAATAGTCTATTTTCTTTATTTATTGTTTCTTTAGAAATTAACATTCTAATTGGGATATAAAAATATGTCATTCTTATTTTTTTAAGGATCCATCAGAAAGTAGGTTTGGGTAAATTCCTATAGAAAAGATAAAGCAAAACTTTCAAATCAGATAGGTCAACAGGAATCAGAAATTTCACATCTCATACCTGAATACTTTGTATTCAAGTGCTGTTTATTTACATGAATTTGAGTTTTATTCAGGTTAAATCAGTTTCAAGATATCCAACCTCTATGTATAGCAGAGTTTTAGTCTCATTCTTATATCTGTCACTTTGACAGTAGTTTGGAGAAATTTTGGGTTTCTAGGACTCATAAATTATACTGTTTCTTATAAGCAGTGTTTTATTATTAGGTTGATGTATGGACCATTTGTTCATTCTCTGGTTATACCTTTTACCTTATAGGGATTTGTGTTATGTAATTTATTGGGTGGTCTTAATATGACCTAAAATGTATTTTTTGTCAGTGCTGAACAGATAACCCAAAGGGTTAGAGCACATGTATTACATAACACTTTTGACTGTGAATTTGATTCGTAGTAGCTGTATATGTAGCTTTAATGCCCTCAGCACAGCTGGATCTCTGCATAGAACTGTCAGACCTTCCTATGAGCTGGAGCACCACAGAAAGTTTCCCATCTTCCCACAACCCCATTATTTTTCAAAGGAGACTTGTAGAAAAGGATAAAGGAAGTATGATCGATGACCTGAAATTTAGGGAAAAATTAAAAAACAAGAGAAAGAAAGATAATTATTTGATAATATGACAGGGGATAAATTTTTGGATCTTATCAGTTCCCTAAACAAAAATTTGTTTCTTGTATGCTAGATTGTTTTTTTAAAACTAACGGTTTTTTTACACAATAGTTAGAATCCGTCATAGAATGGAAGGCAAATGTTACCATTTAAGTAAGTTTCCCTTGGTCAGTTTTAAACTAATTTGTTTCTATCCTATTTCGAATGATCTTCAAGGATGGAGATTTCAGAATCTCTTCTGAATGGAGATTCAGAACATTGAGTAAATGGTTCTATGCTTTATAAATGGGTATTGAATACATTTTGTATTTTATTATTATATGATTATAATAAATAAATAATAATAAATATTCATTTGTTGCTAGAGAGACATAGAAACTAATAATGGCTGCTTCTCCCATAATCTTATTAGTTACCTCTGTGTCTATATAATTATCTTTTTTAATAATTATTTTATTTTATTTAAACACCTTGATTACATACATGATTCTGTTTGGGTTTCAGTCATGTAAAGAACACCACCCATCATCAGTGCAACATTCCCATCACCAATGTCCCAAATCTCCCTCCTCCCCACTCAACCCCCACCTGTACTCTAGACAGGCTTTTCATTTCCATCATATATTCTCATTATTAGGACAGTTCAGAACGTAGTTATTTCTCTAACTAAACTCATAACTCTTTGTGGTAAGCTTCATGAGGTGAGCTGTAACTTCCAGCTCTTTTCTCTTTTATGTCTGAAATTATTATTGCAAGAATGTCTTTCATTTTTCTTAGAACTCATAGATGATTGAGACCACTCTGAGTCTTTCTCTCTTTCTCTGACTTATTTCACTCAGCATAATAGATTCCATGTACATCCATGTATAGGAAAATTTCATGACTTCATCTTTCCTGACAGCTGCATAATATTCCATTGTGTATATGTACCAGTTTTTTTTAGCCATTCGTCTTTTGAAGGGCATCTTGGTTGTTTCTAGAGTCTTGCTATGGTAAATAGTGCTGCAATGAATATAGGTGCAAGGAAGGGATTTTTGTATTGTATTTTTGTGTTCCTAGGGTATATTCCTAGGAGTGGTATAGATGGATTGTATGGAAGCTTGATTTCCAGTTTTTGGAGGAATCTCCATATCGCTTTCCATAAAGTTGAACTAGACAGCATTCCCACCAGCAGTGGATAAGAGTTCCTTTCTCTCCACATCCCCTCCAACACTGTTTGTTCTCATTTTTTGTGATGTGTGCTAATCTCTGTGGTGTGAGGTGGTACCTCATAGTTGTTTTGATTTGCATCTCCCTGATGATTAGTGATGTGGAGCATTTTTTACATGTGTCTTTTGGCCATTTGTATTTCTTCTTTGTCAAAGTGTCTGTCCATTTCTTCTCCCCATTTTTTGATGGGATTAGATGTGTTTTTATCTCATAAAGTTCTGTCAGTTCCTTGTATATTTTGGAGATTAGCCCCTTATCTGATGGGTACTGGGTGAATAGTTTCTCCCACTCAGTGGGTGGCTCTTGTTTCCTGGGTGCTATTTCCTTTGAGGTGCAGAAGCTTCTCAGCTTTATATATTCCCATCTGTTAATCTCTGCTTTCGCATGCTTGGAAAGTGCACTTTCCTCCTTGAATATGCCTGTAGTCTCAATGTCCTGGAGAGTTTTGCCTACATGTTGTTCTATATATCTTATGGTTTTGGGTCTGATATTGAGGCCTTTAATCCATTTGGATTTTACTCTCATACATGATGTTAGCTGGGGTCTAAGTTCAATTTTTTGCAAGTGGCTAGCCAGTTGTGCCAACACCACTTGTTGAAGAGGCTTTCTTTGCTCCATTTATTTTCTTAATGTTCATTTCTTCCTTAGTACTATTGGTGTATAGAAAGGCCACTGATTTTTGTGTGTTAATTTTGTAGCCTGCCACCTTGATATATGAGTCTATTATTTCTAGAAGCTTTTTGGTAGAGTCTTTAGGGTTTTCTAAGTAGAGTATCATGTCACCTGCAAGCAGCGAGAGCTTGACTTCTTCCTTCCCTATCTGGATTCCCTTGATATCATTTTCTTGCCTGATCGCTATATTGAGTACTTCCAGTGCTATATTGAATAGGAGTGGTGAGATAGGACAGCCTTGTCTTGTGCCAGAATTTAGAGGGAAGGCTTTTAGTTTTTCTCCATTGAGGATAATATTTGCCACTGGCTTGTGGTAGATGGCCTTAACTATATTGAGAAAGGTTCCTTTCATTCCCATCTTGCTGAGAGTTCTATATAATTATCTTCTAATCAGAATATTAGTTAGCAAAATAAAATTTCTAGGCATATTCCTTCTCCTCTTTATTGTTATTGTATTTTTATTCATCTTATTATTTTGCAGTTCTATTCTTTAATCCAGGATTAAATCTTTGTCTTTTTTTAGGGGGTGGGTCACATCTGGCAGTGCTCAGGTGTTACTCCTGGCTCTATGCTCAGAAATCGCTCCTGGCAGGCTCGGGGGACCATATGGGATGCTGGGATTCGAACCACAGTCCTTCTGCATGCACGGCAAATGTGCTGCCTTCATGCTATCTCTCCAGTCCCTAAGTCTTTGTCTTTTTATAAGTATTTTAATTATATTGAAATTAATTAAAATTTAATAATAGTCTATTATTTACCAAGTTGTTTATAATTCATTTGTTTCAGGCATTAAATGTTCAAACATTAATTCTGTCTCCAGAATTGGTAGTAATCTTTTGTACCTATCACCCCATCCTGTCCCCTTGTAGGCACAAACTTACTTTATATTGGTTGTTTTAACACAAAGGGAAAATGAAATTATCAAAATTTAGATCAATAAGAGTTGATTTATGATAATTACTAAAACTCAGAATGGTGTCAATGTCTTGCTGGTTAGTTCTAGAAAAACCCTCTGTGTTATTTATTGTTTATTGTTATTGTGTTATTGTTGAGCTTAGTAGTATTCTATGCAACTTTGCTGTGATCCTACTCGATTCCAGTACTTTGAAATTTGGAGGTGACCTGTAGCTGCATACAAGGTCATATTGTTTAGAAACTATAGATCTGGAAGAATTTGGTGACTTGACCATTTGATAAGGTCCAGTTGTGAAGCTAGGTCATGGCTGTATTAGAGTGTCAGGTGTTAGCAAGAGTAGCTGGATTTTCTGGTGAAAGTGTGCATAAAAATTGTTACATTATTCCTATTTCCTTTCATTTATAAGATCCCATCTTGATAAGTTATTTTATTGATCATTACCAATTTTTATTTTATGTGTTTTTTTCTTTTAGATCTTTGTTATTCCCTGATAGTAATTAAAATTTTGAAGGCTACACTCATTCTTTTAATACATTAGCATATCACTTAATGAATTTTATTAGGCTTAGAAACATAGTGGAAATAATTTGACAGCATAATAAAAAGGGTGAGTGAATCTAAATATATCTTTTACTTGAATTTCCATAGCTCATGAAAGTGTAATTACTAAGTAAATGTGTTATAATAACTCTTTTGGAGACTAATATCATGGTTGTATTAAAAAGATGAAGGAGGGGGAACTACTTCGTTTATTGTTCTAAAAATGAGTCAGGTAAATTCATTACATTTAGATATTGTTGGGGAAAAAACCTACACTTCAGGAAGTTCAAAAAACACTTTGGAAATGTTTTATGAGTCTATCATTTATAACTTGATTCAAGTAGCAAATTCACTGTGGAGCAATCAGTCATAGATTGAGTCACGTGGCAAATATTAATTGAATGACCACCATGCACTGTCACCACAGATATAAAAATGAGCAGTATTTTACCCCTGAAGGATTCACATTCTCATAAAGAAGAGAAAAATATGAACCAGTAACTGCAGTACTAATAAAATAAGGAAGATGAATGTATGGAATATAATGGAGAACCAATTGAGATGTAAAGGCAAGAGTACATAGATTAGACATCTTTAATCTTACCTTCTTTTGTGATTGGGGTGACTAGCATGGCAAGTAACATATGAAAAGAAGGAATGATTTTTTTTCTTTTTGGCGGATAAACATCCTTTATTTAAAAAAAGCAACTGCCTATGAAATGACATTTATGACACTATTTTATAGTCAATATGGTTAAAATTGGATTGTAATATTTCATCTGAAAATCCTAAATCTTTGGATTTTCAGGTATTTTTTTTTTGCTATTTGATTACATATATGACATATTAAATGGGCACACGCTATTGGAAAGTAACAAGGCTTTGGTACTATCTATGAAATTTTTCACTTTAATTTTATTGGTCTTGGTTTTCTTATCCTATACAATTTTATTCTATAAAATAAATAAGGTGAATTATATGATCTTTATTTTTTTCTGACAAAGTATTCTAAATGTTTACCTCTACATATTAGTGGTACATTGCTTAAACTATTAGGATGACAAGTCAAGGAAAAGCTAAGTTTTGTTTCCTTGATGTCCTTAGCTGAATATTGGAGGAACAATGATTTTGAAGACTGAAATAGTAATCTCTTGGTAAGGGATGTCAGAGAAAATGAAATGTATTCTTCACTCGTTATTAAAGAAAATAGTTACCCTTACATCAAAGAGAGCTTGACATTATCAAAAAAAGAATAATTCCTTTCAAGTTCATTTACTCTCTCCTTGATGTTTTTGTGTTGTAAGGAAGACTTCTGCTCTGATCTGGATAATAATATCAGATCTTTGTATCTAGAGGTCACAGTCTCTGCACAGGTCAAGGAGTAGAACTTACGATGAAGTCTTTGTTCGTGATTTCAAAAGTTCTGTTTCCTCAGTGTCATTTTAATCTGTCTTTTGCGGTTGGTGGTCTTGGGCCTTGTGTTGATCCTCAGGTGGAGCCTGGGATATCGTCTTTTGTTATGTTTCCTGAAGACCCGTTCAGTTGCAATTGTCTCAGTCAAGTCCTTAGAGATCATGGTTGTTGTGCAGGTCGTAGGACAAACCCTAGACTAGGACTTGCTTGCTGGTCCCAGATTACATACTGCCCAGCCATGGTTCTATCCACAGTCTTCTGTAGATCACGTTCTTGGCTTTTGCACAGCCCAAAGTGTGACCGGTCTTCTGCTTTTTGTCTTATCATTAGTTGGTAAGGTACCCTGTTCTTATGTCCATTAGTAACATAGTCGAGCTGGCACATGTTGGTGTTTGAGCAGTATTCAGACTGTCCCAGATGGGATATGGTTCCTGTAGCTGTTGTGCAGAACTGTGTCATTTCTATGTCTGGGATTCAGGATTCTAGGCTGAACAGTCGGCGTCTAATCTCCTGGGGTCTAATGTTACAGACTGTAGTGTTTCTATATAGCGATATAGCTTCGTGGGTTTCAAGACTTTTCCACGCGAGAGAGTGGGACACGAGGAGACTGAAAAACAGAATATTAATGTAGAAAGAAAAATTACTGCACGCGATGCATGGGAATCCACGTCAGATGAAGCGAGGACAAATGTATTGATTCAGCTGAGGCTTATAAAGTAACTTTGGAATGCAGAGTAATATTTTTGGGGGATCAAAGAAGATGGGATCTGGTTGGAGTAGTACAATAGAGGAAGCTAGCCAAATTCTGCATATTAAAGTAACCAGATACCAAGGATGGAAAGGAATTTGTATTTGCTTTGGGTAAGAGAGAGCTAGGCAATTACCTAGGAAGGAGAGAAATTCCTTGAGTAAGTTAGCAATTATCAGGGAAGAGAAAAGATGTATTTAGAGTTTTGTGTAGAAACTGAAAATTGCTTTCATCCTGAGTTTGAATTATTGAGAAAAACATTCTTGGTGCCAGTATTGCACAGGTCAGAGAGACTGGTCAGTGAGGGAGTTTTTAGCAGGAGTCTGATACTGTTTTCCTTTGTCTGAAGGGGAAAATACTAAGGCCTGATTTCTTAAAGGGAAAGAGTGAGATATTACAGTTGTGTATGAAAATTGTAGCCAGACGATCCATACAAAGAGGTCAGCTGATTTGTGACTACTCAAAGTGGGCTTTTCTTGGCAAATACAATTTCTTCTCAGGAGTGCAATTCACCTTTTGGTTTTTGCACTTCCTGAGTGGGCGTGTCAGTCTAAGATAGGTCCACATGACATATTTTCAAGGTGGGAGCTTCCCATGTATTGTAAATAAGTATGAGTTCTTATCCCTAGTAGATAAGAGCTTGCTTACATACGTGTGATTTCCCCTTTTTTTAGTGGGCCTTTGCAGGGAGAAATGGTGCTTCATTATATTGTTGGTGTATTTGGGGGAAGAAAAAGAAGATCAGAGAGACAAGTCACACATCCAAAAAAATAAGAATATAAATAAAATATATTTGCTCACATATGGTGAAAAATGATTTAAAAAACTGAAGTAAAAAATAAATAAAGAACTGGAATGAAAAATAAAGAGGTAGTATTATACTGGTCCTATACTTATGATGGAAGTATAGGCTTCCCCATTGTCTTTTGAGATTCTCTTGTGGGATGTGGGTTTCCAGACACCTTTTCATCGCATACCCTGCCCTTCTTGAGATTGGAAAAACATTTGTGGCAGGGGAGTCTTGGGTAGAGTTCTTGCATTGGGAGACCTTTTAGGGCTAAGTCCAGTATCCAGCAATAGTCCACGTTAGGAAGGGTTGGTTGTCTTTTCCAGCTGGGGACGAGGAGCTGGTTTGAGTGGGTGTCCCTTCGCTTGGGTGCCGTTCGTTCGGGTAGGAAGTCAGTCTTGATGCCTAGTAGATTAAGAACTGGGGGTGAAGAGTTTTAGTAAGATGGAGAATCTGGGTGGGATTGAGTAAATGAGAGAGTAAATGAACTTGAAAGGAGTCTATAGATAATCCCATGATGATATATTCTAAGGGGGAAGAAACCCTGTACCTCTTAGGGGATTCCCTTTTCGATTGACCCCAATTTTTAATGTGCCTATGCAGAAGGAAAAAAAGGGAGGGACGGAGGGATAGTATGGAGGTAAGGCACTAGCCTTTCACGCAGAAGGTTATCGGCTTGAATAACAGTGTTCCACTTGGTCCCCTGGCATGCCAGGAGCAATTTCTGAGCATGGAGCCAGGAGTAACCCCCTGAACACTACCGGGTGGGACCCAAAAACCACAAAAGAGAGAGAGAGAGACAAGAAGCTCAAAGCAATTTTTTTCTTCTTTCTTTTTTTTAATTTATTTTTCTTATTACTACTTTATTTTTCTCTTATCTAGTTTTTGTCGACCTCCTTATTTGGTGTAGATATATAAGTAGTAGTCCACTATTTTACTTATATATTTACTTTTTCTGTCTTCTTTCCTCTTTTAGTTTTTGCACTCTGTCATGTTTTTTATCTCAAGACCATGGCAATTATGTGGTGCATATCTTTATCGCTGCAGTGCTCACTGGATGTCTTATTTGATATGTCTTTGTAAAATGTTGTGGTGTTTCATCTTTTCTTTTCCCCTTCTCTCAAACCGAGGATGAGAGCTGCTAGAAAGACTCTGCCCATTGTAGGCATAGTTAATTTTTACCCCATTCTATTACTGTACTCTTCCCCAAACATAACCACAAAACTCGAACTATCTAATCCTGCCTCCCAATTAGAGGGAGAAGCAATGAAGACACCAAGCCCAATCAGATATAAGATCACTAAGTAATAAACCAGAAACAGAGGGGGTCACTCAATCTAGAAGACCCCAGGGAGAGAGAGGGTGGAGGATATGGGAGGCAGAATGGGAACGGAGGTGGAGGGAGGACAACTCAGTGATGGGAATTCCCTTGATTCAATGTTTATATGTAACTGAAATGTTACTGTGAACAACATGAAAACCACTATGATTAAAATAAAAAAAGAATATTTGTGACAATTATCAAAAAAAAGAAGAATTCCAGTTTATCAGAGCTGTGATCAAGAGTAGAATGGGATAAGTTAAGAAAGATGAAAGCATCTGCTCTGGGAGCCATGGAGGACTGTGTTCCAAACCCCTCTTTTCAGCTGTAATGTCAGATCCTAATTAAAGGTGGTTTTTATTATTACTTAAATGTTCCACTGGGAAAAGCTTGTCACCTTTTAAAAATACTTTTACAGAACAAAGTACCTCAATGTCATGACTTAAGGATACAGGCAGGGAAAGATAAATGAGCTTTGGCAGTGTTTTCCCACATGGATAAATCCAGAAGGAGAAGGTAATAAATCAGCCAGGGTCATTGCTTTGAAAAGGAACATTGTCCATCCCTGAATACATAGACTTACAAGAACATGATTCGTTCAAACACTTTATTCTACCTTTCATCATTTCTGCATCAAAATGGGAAGGGGGAATTCAAGACTTAGACTACATTGAAGCAAAGATACATTTAAATTATTGGAAAGATCAGAAAGAGTAATTTTTATAATTTACTAAAATTTGAATTCTTATTTCTTTTCTTTCTCTGCATATCATAATATAATTGAAATGTCACTTATATTCAGCTATGTGTCTTTGTAGAGATAAATAAATAGATTGTACTTCACAATCTAAATTTAGTGATGAATTGCATGCTCAAACTGGGAATACTAACCCAAAGTTTTAGCATTATATGACATACTACCTGTGAAATTGTGTGCAACAAAGTAAATATTTTTGAATTACAAAAACACCCCAAATAGCAAAAAGTCAAGATGAAGTTTAGCCTGTCTTAATTTTTATTTTCTTTCTTTTGCTCAAGAAAAATCAAGGTATGTATCATATACATTTTAGTTCCATTGCTTCTCGGCCTTTTGGCTAAGATCAAGTGTAGTATCTTAGTTCCATAGAAAATGGAATGCTGTAAGTCCTCTACCTAATTACCTTTTCTTCATGGTAGTCCTAGTAGATGCTTTTTTTTATTAATTGCTTTAATAGTCACTCCTATTTTTCATATCTTCCTTATATTCTTCCCTCCTCCACTTACCAGCCCCCGTAGAACTAGCTTGAGTTATTTAATGCAGTTATTTCTAGTAGGAACTGACAAGATTTGGTTTAAATCACATCTGGTTTGAAAAGTACATGGTTGCAAACCTGGCCATCTGCTGTGTCAATGCTCTGTGTTTATCCTGATGGCTGCTGAACTAGAATTAGGATTAGTACATCAAAATGCATCCTACCACTGGACCACTCCAGTGCATTTGCTTTAGTAGGAAATGGAGTAGGTGAACAGTGATGTAGAATGGAATGATAGATATGAAAAGGAATCAGTTCATTCTTTCTGAATGTGTTCTTGTTACAGTCCAATAATCAGATGATTAAAATATATTTCTACTTTTGGGGCCAGGCAGTGGCGCTGGAGGTAAGGTGCCTGCCTTGCCTGCGCTAGCCTAGGACAGACCGCGGTTCGATCCCCCGGTTTCCCATATGGTCCCCCAAGCCAGGAGCAACTTCTGAGCGCATAGCCAGGAGTAAGCCCTGAGCGTCACCGGGTGTGGCCCAAAAACCAATATATATATACATATATATATATATACATATATATATACAATATATATACATATAGATATATGTGTGTGTGTATATATATACACACACATATATCTACCAATATATATATATATTGGTATATATATATGTATATATATTGGTAGATATATGTGTGTATATATATATATACACACACACATATATCTACTTCTAATAGAAAAGCAAAACACCAACTTTTTAGAAAGTCTTCTTTTAGTGAGCTATAACTTATAGACAGTAAAAATATATGTTTGGGTTAATGAATAATTACTCTCTGATCTATATACAATTCCCTCCCTCTTATTTACTGGTTAAAAATTAGAATATTTCAAACACCCAGAAAGCAGGGGGTTATTGGTTATCATCCTTTGCCTCTACTTTGGAGCTAACTACTCTTCTAATGTGATCATTATTTCCTAGCTTTTCTGCATTGTTTTGCCACATATGCTTATTTACATAAATAATATGGTTTTGTTTTACTGGGTTTTAAAACTTTCTATAAATAGAATCATCTTGTATGCATGTGTCATGTTTGTTTGGCTCAGCATTATATTTATGACAGCTATACTTGTATAGCTGTATTCTTACTTAAATTACTTAAATTACTCTGTTAATATACTTCATTTCCCAACCCCTATTCTACTATAGATAAAACTGAGGAACAACCCTTCTGTGAAATTTCTGGTACATGTTTTTTGTCCCCCTAATATAAAACTTTTACTTGTAAATTTTATTTTGTAAAGAATATCCTATTAAGGGGCCTGGGAGATAGCATGGAGGTAAGGCGTTTGCATTTCATGCAAAAGGTCATCGGTTTGAATCCCGGTGTCCCATATGGTCCCCCATGTCTGCCAGGAGCAATTTCTGAGCATGGAGCCAGGAGTAACCGCTGAGCACTGCCAGGTGTGACCCAAAAACCACACACACACACAAAAAAAAACCAAAAAGAATATCCTATTAAGTATATCTTGGTAGCAATAGGGCTAAATGATATTTACATAGTATTACTTGTTGTATATATTATTTCTCTCTTGATTCATTCTGCTCTTTTTGACCCTGAGTAAAAACTTATGTACTTTTCTAGAACTTTTGTAATCTCATTTTTGCAAGCTGTAAGGTTACAAAAATTGGTCAGGTGCCATTCTTATGCATCCTGTATTTCTTGGTTTCCAATTTATTCTTCCAAGAAATTATGTTTAAGTATAGTAGGAATTAGAATAATTAATTTTTCTAAGTGATTAAACAGTTATCAAAATACCAATAATTAAATCTAGTATCAAATTAATATGTGCTCTGTATTATTCATTAGCTTTGCTTCAGAATTTTATACATTTTATTCACTAATTTACTTACATTTGAGTTTAGTAGCATCTGGTTGGAAAAGTTTCCTTACTTTTTTTCCCCCAGCATTTCTTCTCTCTTTTTCTAGTCATTCATTAAAATGAAATTTAGAGTCATGTTGTCAAATTTTAAGTCTTATAAGATACTAATTGATAAATAAATGTTCAATTATAATATTAAAAACTTATAAATTAAGAATATATATTCTAAACATATACATATATGTGCACGCATATCCATTTCTGGAAACATCTGCTGTTTTCAGGGCTTACTCCGGGCTTGATGTTAAAGAATCACTCCTGATGAGCTCAGAGAACACATAGGAAATGAGGGATTGAACCCTGGGCCAGTTGTGTGTGAGGCAAGTGTCCTATCTATTGTACCATATCTCTCTGGCCCCAGATTTAGAAAGTAGTTTTCCAAGGAATATAGGTAATATTTTCAAATACAGAATATCTCATTTTAAATTTCTGAGGATTCTCATCTCCCTTCCTCCCCCAATGGTTGCACCAAGTTACAATCCTACTAACAGTATTAGAAGGCATTTTTCTCTCCAGCTTCTCAGCACCACTGTATTAAGAGTGTTTATAAATGGGGCCCGGGAGATAGCATGGAGGTAAGGTGTTTGCCTTTCATGCAAAAGGTCATCGGTTCGAATCCCGGTGCCCCATATGGTTCCCCATGCCTGCCAGGAGCAATTTCTGAGTAAGAGTGTTTATAAAGCTTATGGTTTACTTCCTGAAACTCTCTCCTCCAAGGAGAAAACCCTATATCCATTGGTACCTCTGTCCTAAATTTTTTTTCTATTGCTTCTGGACCTCTATGCAAAATAATAATAAAAATTTTCATGTTTTTTATTTTCATGCCATAGAGTTCATATCAAGATTCATGAACTTAAAAAATGTGGTAATTCTCTGAACAATGTTAATTGGAGAGCTTTGTCCTAAAGCAAGGACAGAGAATGTGTTTGAAAAGGGCAGATTTATGTTAAAGAAATGTAGTAATGCTTACTTTTTTTAAAACACTAAGAGAAAAAGTAAATAGCTCAGAGAAGATGTGTTAAGGAAAAAGAAGTTACATTTGAGTAAAATTTTCTCATATTTAAAGAAATTTAGAAACACTAATTGAATATTTGTAAGAATAACTTTATAAAGTTGGTTCTAAATGATCAAAGATTATTTTATAGTTTCATAATATCTATTTTCAGGCTAATGGAATAATTAAAATGTCATTCAAAATGGGTACATTTTCAATTATAGCCAACCCTCTGTAATTGAAAAACCTCACAGCAAAAATAAAGTTGTTATTATTATTATGGGGGGAATTTTTTCATTAGGTTAAGAAATGCATTCACAGATTTGATTGAGGTGATGCAGTAATGTCACCTTAATTCTCCCAAATCAAATAAGAAACCTGGAAAGGGAACTTTTAAAAGCACTTAGAATTTTTCAGCCTGAAGAAAAATAGATAAAAAGCATATTCTAATGCTTTAGCAATCTTAGGAAGGTAATTACCCTCCCATAGGTGAGTGAGAGTAGGAACATTTGGCAGACCACAGGAGTTTAATGCCTATAAAATAGCCTTTTCTTCAGCCTAATAACAAGAGCAGAGTGTCAGCTGCCTCATTTTCATTCTCATTAAGCTGAAAGCTTAAGAATGTCAGGAGATGGAAAAGTAGTCTCCAGATTCTGCTCCTTTTCGTGGACTTAGGCTTGTGCACTGGCTTAGCTGGTTCCAACCTTTCTCCTTCACACATTTGGGGACTTCACTTCCATCCTGGTTCTCCTTCTGCCTCTTCTACTTCTCTTCAGAGAACTTATTTAAAATACCACATACTTTTCTTATTAAATATTTTGTTTTGTTTTACAATTTGTCTTCTCTGACAGTTGCAAGTCTTCTGAGACTAAGGATTTGTTGGTGCCTTTTTGGGGTTCAATTTGTGCCACAAGTGCCTTACACAGTGCCTAATATTGCACTAATCTCTGTATAAATATTTTTAAATGAATAAATTAAACGTTTAGATGTAGTATATAACATTCTATTGGAAGCATTCACATAAGTTTAAAGAAGAAATTTCAAGATGTAGATGCATGGAAATTGAGACAATATTCATTTTTTTT